>JARHVA010005202.1:655000-790000 GCA_037957365.1 Torreya grandis | reverse complement strand
TATGAAATTTGTCATGAAAGGCATGGAACCCTACCACATGAGTTCCATGTATGTCTTGAAGATAAAAATGAAATATATCCTATGTTTGATAATGTAGAAGACATGAGAATGAGGTCCCATAAATTTTGAGGCATGTATGAAATCAAGAGTTGGATATTTTCACCATTAAAGCTAACAACCTTGAACCCTCTATAAAGGACTTAAGTCAGTTCAATTGATCACATAATAATCAAAGTCAGTGCAACTTGAATAAAGAGCAAGTGCCTTAGTGAGATCTTTGTTTTTATAAACTAAAATTTAGTGTTATCAATGGTGGTGGGTAGGTAATAAATGAAAATTGATGTGGATCTTTATCTAACTTTAGATGGTGAAAGAAGGGTCTTTAGAGACATAGAGTTAGATTTAATAGCCTTGAATGTACATGGAATAAAAAATTGGTCTGGATTATTATTCTTTATAAAGTATTTTCAACCAATTTCTTAGGAGGAAATGAGGAATGATATGGTGCACCAAATATATAAAGATCTAGTATCAATTCAGTTGGCAAGCCTTCACCATGTGGCTATTAAACCAGAGGTAATGCATTGCATCGATATTGTTGTTCCTATTTTTATTAACTATAGAATAGATAGATAATGGATTATTCATTAGGTAAACATCAATAAATTTTCATATGTATCTCCCATTCCCTTTGAGTCTTACTATAAGTTCCCTTTGCCTCACGTCGATCTCCCATCCTTGAGAGAATGGAAAAATTACCAAAACATAGATTCCGTCCTCTCACCTTGGTTAATCCAAGCTTCCCATGTTTTTAGTACCCCTAATGGTGAGATTCATATTTCCCAATTTAGGGAGGACATTAGGGCAGTTATGACCTTATTGAACAGAGTGTTTGGTGCCTTTTCTACAACTTATTTGAGTAAAGTTTGGGTATCTTATGTCTATTACATGTTAGAGTGGAGCTTAACCCCTCTCATTAGAGACTTAATAAGTTTTCTCTTTGCCAAAAAATTTAAAACCATCAATATAAAGACCTCCAAATAATTCTTTATGATTTCTTACCTCTTGGATTTACTCATAGCTTCTATTAATTTACCTGGCATCTAAAATCGGTCCCCTAATGGTAAAACTACCATTTCCCATCATTACTCCAAATTAAATATATTAAAATAGAAGATTCACATGAAATTCATATGTTATGGTATATTCGCAATCATATTTTAGGTAATCACTGGTATCCCTATGCCCAAGATTCATCCTCTAATCAAAAGACAAGTAGAGACCATGGGGGATGTGTGGTTCTATCCAGATTGCACTATAATAAGGATAAAAGGAATCATGGTCCAACCATATAGATCATATATATATGTTCCTAGTAAGCTTGTAGAGCAAGATATTTCTTATCAAATCATCCAAGGAATGGATTAGATATGCAAGAAGAATAAGAATCCTCAAGTTCATCCCTTTCCACTAGATATTTTTAGAATTATAATCAAGGATTGGAAATAGTTGGAGATCATGGTGGTGCATAGGAACTCATTTGATTTACAACTTGATGATCTTAATATGTGGGACCCTAATGATAGAGTGGATAACCATATTAAGGATAAAAAATTCCCAAAGACTGAGTACAAACATCAACCAAGTGTGGGAGATGGTATTTACACAAAGGCAAGGAACTTTGAAGAAGTATTGTCTAGGGTTAAAAACTACAACATCAAATTACAACATAGGTTGGTTAGGGATAACAAGCCATCAAGAGAAATATACCAACTACAGCCCTTGCATTATCACTTGTTGTCAGGACCATCTAGGATTACACATCAAGAGCCACCTATTGGAGGATAATTTTCTGAGCCTTAATAAAGAGAATTAGCAAAGTTACCCCAGGTTGGGAAACCTAAGGATGTAAAAGGAAAAGATAAAGATTTTATTCAAGAGTCCAACATAGAGCATAGACCTGGTGAAGGACCCAAATTTAGGCATCCCCACTAAGGCCTTCTTCCCCAGTAGAAGTTATTAAAATTATTGGATGGAGGAAAGAGATAGGGGAAATTGGCCTTAGTTTCTCTAGCTCCAAGAAAGAGGCCCAAGTTAAATTTCACTCACCCTACTAGTGAAAATAACCTCTTCAGTGACAAGAATCATATTTATGAACCAATTATTCTTGCTTAGTTTATTTATGGGAGGTTGTATAAAATCCCATATCTTTTTCCTTCACTAGATTTGACTTGAGTTGACATGGATATTCAAGATAATGTCAAGCCTTGGATTCAGGTATTCTCAACAAACAAGTAGAGAGAAGCACCTAGATCCTTTGAAACAAGGAAAGCTAAGGGATTGACACCCCAAGATCCTCTAGGAGTTCAAATGTAGAGATTCCTAAATAACCAAAGTTAAAAGAGTCTAACCCTTAGGTCCATTTCAATCCAGATACATCAACTCTTGATAGAGTAGTGACTAAGAAGGTTATTATTGGTACTAAGGAGTTCACCTTTCAAAAGGTGTAACCATTTGTGGGCTTAACTCCTATTCTAGGGAAGGTAGAAAGGGAGCATCTTATATTTCAAGAATATGTAGTCAGTATGGTACTAGCCTAGTCAACCATGACCTTAGATGGAGTTTAAGGAATGAAACAGAGGATTCTCAACTTGGATAAAGAAAAACAAGATTTAGAAGCTTAGGTCCTCCTTTCAATTCTTAAGGATGTGTTACAAGTGTTGAATAAATATTTGATGGATTAATTTTAGAATTTGAAAAGCATCAATATTAGATTCATTTCTTTAAACCATTAAAATAAGATGACACAAGCCTTAATCACTAAATGGCATAATTCTTAAGCTCAGATGGAGGAGCTCATCAAGGTACATAATACAAAGTAGGTATTAGACTTCAAGATTATCAAATTTAGATATTTGGACAACTTCATGGTAGTTTTGATGGATAAACAAGAGGCCTTGATCACCTAGAGCAATGAAGTTAATAAATTCATCAAGAAAGACATAGGCTTGATAACTTCTATTGAGAAACTTTTGGGGAATATATTAAATAACCCGTCTCAAAGCATTACTATAGGCTTGATTTGAGTTGAAGAATTCAAGCAAAAGGTTGGTGTTCACATCTAAGGCATCAGAGATAATAAAGTTCATTTAGCCAAGGATAACTAAAAGATCCTTGATATCCTTATTTCTATAAGGAAGTAAATAATAGAAGCACAATGTATCAAGGAACTTGTATCTCTAGCTAATAATGAATTTGACAAGTTAGTAGATCAAGAAGAAGATTGTCTAATGAAGCCTATAGTGGATTTTTAACTAATCAAGGAGTAATATACCAAGCTAAAATACTTCCTCAAATATGGCTAATTAAAGGGCCCACCAATGAAATTACTAAAAGAATATCCTTTTGGTAAAGTATATGTTAATTTTTTAGCATATACTATTTCTTGTCAAGTTGACTTGTGACCTTCCACATTGTATCTTTATATCAAGGTCAGCTATCCTTATCCACATGTGGATATTTGTAAAGTAAATTAGTTAACCAGCTATGTTTCCTATAAATAGGTAGATGGTTACCATTTTTAAAAGAGATTTTTTGAGCAAGTGTATACCAAGAGCATTTAATACAACTAAGGAACTCTAAAAATATTGTGTGTATAGTTTTGTTGAATGTCCATGCTACCTCTCAATTGCATATAGTCAATAGTTTTGTTGAATGTCCATGTCTTGAATTTGAATGATTCTTCTTATTTTAAGTTACATTATTCGTCATATGGTTGTTAACTTGTGCTAAATTCTAAATTGAATATAAAGATCTTAGGTATACTTCATTTTATTTGCTCATTATTTGGATGTACTTAGGTTATTCATATCATAATATAAAATCTTTAAAGTAAATTTGGTTCTTACTTATGATTCATATTTTTCCTTTGAATTTTTCTTGATTTGTGATATAATTTGAGCTTATGCTATTGTATAACATAAATTGGTCCAAATTTACTCAAAGCATTTCTAATTTTTTCATAATATTTGAGATGAAAAACTGCAATTACATTTCTTTATTACTTTACCCTTCTGTTTTCTTATTTTTGTCAAGATTCACTCCATCTTAAAAATCATTGTTAATACTCATTTAGTTTATCTTCTAAGTCATCAAAAACTATTAAATATCTAAAGATTTAAACCCTAGTGGCTCCCAACCAATAATTCAAACAAATATTGTGGAAAGTTCTCATATTATTCATCTATTCCACCACAACATCATTGAATTGTCACAAATTGCAACTCATGCCTTTGATTTTGCAAATCTTAAAATGAGTAGTGTTCATCAACATTGAAGAGAACCTATGGTACATTTCAAATCATCAATAGGAGAATCTCCAATGGTGCTAGAAGGAGGGCCTCTTTAGATATAATTAATATCTCTTGGGCGTATTTGGTCAAAATTACTCTACATTTTACATGATTATGTTTCTTTTAGCATAAATTATGTAAAGATGGGTGACCTTTGTATAAATACAAATTTTGTTGCTAAGAATTTATTAGTATTTGGAGTTAAGATGGATTATTTTTATAATTGAGTATTCTTTGACAATAAGAGGTTTATTTGAGTCATAAGTTGTAAAGATTGGTCATCTTTTCATAATTTAGTACACCTTTGAACTTGTTTAGTTAAAGATTGATGTCCTTTATCATCTTATGAATAATTTTTTGAAAATTAAGATTAGTATGCATATTATTTGTCATTATTTGGAAATTAATGTGTTACATCATGTTTTAAAATATGATCCTTAATCTTCAAGCTATAATTACCAAGGATTAGGACCAGATCACATTCATAGACTAGACAACCCTTGTTGGAACTAAAAATCCACGAAAGGACTAGAAAAGATAGAGGTAAGTGTAGGTATTCTAAATATCTACCATCATCACCTTTTCATGGGATTTATGTGATCGATCTTCATCTAAACATGGCATTGATTGGAAGTTCCCCTATTAATATACTAGGTGTAGTTCATGATTTACCATGTAATCCTCAAAAATATTTGCCAATATTTATTCTAACTGGTATTATGATTATTGAAGAACATGTTAAATATTTCAAAGATACATTAATATTATTAAATTTTATTCATGAAGATGTAGCATGTAAGTTGTTCCCATTTACATTCAAAGATGCTGCATATGAATGGTTCCTTAATCTACCTGATAATTATATTATCTCAAGAAATAACTTTGACACTATTTTTATTGATCAATTTGGAAAGATCATAAGACCTTGTGTCATCTATCATTAATTTAAAATTATTAAGAGAGATACAAGTGAACCTATTAGGTCCTTTAATGCTAGGTTATAAAAGATGTTTAATTAGACCATGGTTCCGTATAAACCTAATGAAGATTTAGCTTTGGAGGTTCATAAAGATGTTGTTAACCCCATGAATTTTGTGTTTCTGAAGAGAGCCCTTCCACTTATCATTGCATTGGCTCAAGCCTATTCTAAATCAATAGTTATTAGCAACCAAATGCAACCCCAAGGATAGATGGCTTATTCTATCCCAAATGTTAATCCTCAAATGTCTGCATTAAACCTTTTCCTAAATAATAACCAAAATGCTCCAACATTAAACCAATTCCTTGCTTTTAATGTATGGCCCACTAGTCATACTACCCCTAATCAAAATTTAAGTTTCTTGAGTCATCAGGTTACCAATGGATTTCATGACAATGATTAGAAGGATTTAGTGCCTATTATTATAATTAACTATAATGGAGGTCAAAATTTTGAGGTTCCCAAAAATGAGAATGCGTCTATATTAAAAATGGTATAGAGGCTTAACATTAATTTTCTATAATTGCAAAAATAAGTTGGTAATGCTAATGACAAATTTGGAAGGAACTTCACTTTCCAAAAGTTGAATAGGCCTATGAATAGGTTTTAGAATGATAGTTTTTACATTAACAAAGCTAATGAGCCTTCCTCTAGAAAAAAGAATATGGATATAAACCTCACTAATATTGCCTTACCAAATTACTGTAGGGTGCATGCTACTTCCAAGAATGGTGAGATTGATTGTATTGAGTTTTGTAAATCCTTTAAATGTTGTCAAGAATAACTTGAAATATTTTAAGTGGTTCCAAACAATGATGGTACTATAAATTATTTTTAATCTAAACCATCTTACTAAGTGTATATGGTGGAAACTTTTCAATTCCCTTTTTAAGAGGATAATGAGCTTGAGAATATTCCTGAGGAGATTCAAGCATTCCAACATTTTTTCAAGACATATCCTTTGAGAAATAGGGAATAAAAAGGACCATTGACTACATCTACCCCTCTTAACAATTATGAAACCCCTCTAGACACTGCATCAAAGAATAATCTTGAACCCCTTAGAGGAAGTTATTCTAAGCTAATTATTGATCCTCCAAGAAAAATTGGCTACAATATTATGGAGGATATGAAAAGGATTAAATCCAATATCACTTTTCACAAGCTAACTTAGATCACAAAATAAATAGACTTACTCTTAGAATCTTTGTCCAAGAAAATTGGGAAGCCCCCTAAGAATGATAGTGAAAATGTAATTACACAAGTAATCAAATTAGAGTCTCCATATTTTTTACTTATAGTCAAGATATTTTGGAAGGATGTTCATAATTATATTTTATATTTGGAGCCTCAACCAACATTATGCTTGTTGGGATATGTGAACAACTCAGGTTAACTCCAATCAAGTCTATCAGGGTAGTCACTCGATTAGATAAATATAGAGTTAAGGTTATAGGAAAATTATTAAATGTACATATACAACTGGATAGTGAACCCAAGGTTTAGGAATTCATTTATATCCAAGTGGTGGAAATTCCTAGTGCTTATGGCTTGCTTTTGAGTAGATAATGGACTAAGGCCTTAAATGGCTATATGTCTACTAATTTCTTACACTTGTGGATTCCTTGGAAAGGTGTACCAAATCAAATAAGAGTGGAAAGGGAACCTTGAATGAAACACATAATAACATAATATAATGTTGTTAATGAAATTGTAAATTTCTTAGATTTTGATTTGGGAGTTTTCACTTTGAAAATTACAAAAGAGCTAGTTTTTTAGAGTTCTCCTCTAATTTTTGGTTTGTGGAAGTTATACATTAATGGTACCAAGTGAAAATTAGGATCATGATTTGGTATTCTATTGATTGATCCTTTAGAAAATCAATACCATGCAACTTATAAGTTATAATTTCCTTACACCAATAATTTAGCTAAGTATGAGGCTCTCATACTTGGATATAGTTTACCATTAAGCACAAAGTTAAGAAAATATTTGTATATAGAGACTCTAAACTTGTGGTTAACAAAGTGAAGAGTAAATACCAGTGAAAATTATCTTAAAAGGATATAAGTTTAGGGGTGTGGGACTTGATCGAATCTTTCGATGCCTTCAACATCTTAGTTATTTTAAGAGAAGAAAACAAAGATGCTATTGAGATTGCCTCTACTATAGCTAATCTCATGCCTAATCATGATTCTCAAAGAATCAGTATTGAAATAATAACATGTTCTTTAGTTCTTGAAAATGTAAATCATTTCCATGTTGTCAATGATGATCAACAAATCATAGATTTCTTAACTAATTCTAGAGATTTTGAAGCTCACATTATTGATGAGGTCGATGAAATTTTTCTTGAGAAGGAACTTAATGGTAAAATCATCCTATTAAGTGACAATAATATACCTAAAGGGATGATTTCATTGGAAAGAGTATTTGATATTGAAAATATTTTTGAAGAAACTAAAAAACCCAAGGTAAATGGTAGAGATTATCATGTGATGAACCTTGGTCTACATGCTTAGCCCCAAATGGTGAATATAAGGCTTGAATTGAAATGGAAAACAAAAAATCTAGAGATTCACTTGAAAAATACAAGGATGTAATTTATTAGTCTTATGAAGATTTGAAAATATTTGACCTGAGGATCATACTCATACTATACCTCTTCAAGAAGGTTGCAAACCCTTTAGAAAAAAATTAAAGTCCAGTCAACACTATTTTAGAACCCATGATTTTTAAAGAAGTTAAGAATATATTGGATTCAATGATAGTGTTTCCTATTAGACATTCCACTTGGGTGGTAAACCTAGTCCCAATTAGAAAAAAGAATGGAGAAATAAGATTGTGTATACATTTTAGGAATCTGAATAGAGCATCTGAAAAGGATAATTATCATTTACCTTCTCTAGACTAAATTATCCAAACTATTTTAGGAACTTCCATGATGTCCTTTATGGATGGATTTTTTGGATATAACTAGGTGATTTTTGCTCCAGAAGATACGATGAAAATAGATTTTACAACTAAATGGGGAACATATGCTTACAAGAGAATGCCTTTTAGATTAATTAATGCAAGAACAAATTTTCAAAGGGCCATGGACCTAATTTCAAAGATTTAGTTTGGAAATGTATCATCATATATATGGATGGTATTATAGTATTTTATATAAATAGAGAGGAACATTTTGTACATTTGAGACAAGTATTTGATAGATGTAGAAATTATGGTGTATCTCATAACCCCAATAAAAGTATATTTTGTGTCACTAAAGGAAAATTGTTGGGACATATCATTACCAAAGATGGGATTTCTATAGATCCTTATAGAGTAGAGGCCATCTCTAATATTGGGTTACCCAATAGTCAAAAATAACTTAAGTCATTTTTTTTCAAGATTAATTTTGTGAGGAAGTTTATTTTAGACTTTGCTAAGGTTGTCAAACCTTTGAATGATAAGCTTAAGAAAGATGCTATAATTTATTGGAATGAAAAATCTGAAAAGGCCTTCACTAACATTAAGAAGACAATCACTAAAGCTCTAGTTATCATAAGTCCTGATTTCTCAAAATATTTCTATCTATATTCATTTGCTTTTGAGCATACTATGGCTATAGTGTTAACTCAAAAACTTGATGGGAATGATCATCCCATAGATTTCATGAGTGCCAACTTCAAAATTACAAAATTGAATTATTATATGATTTATAAGAAAGATTATGCATTAGTAAAGGTAGTAAAAAAAATTAGACATTACCTCCTTAGAAACAAGGTACATGCCATATTACCTAATCTAGCTACAAAACTTATGTTAAGTCAAAATGAGCTTGAAAAAAGAAGAGGCAAGTGGATGACAATTTTAAAAGAAGAGGATATAGAGATGGAAATACAAAAATTAGTGAAATGTCAAGGTTTAGTTTAGATGATCAATAGTATTGACCCAAAATTCCATGTCATGCAAGTAGATAAACAAAATTTCCAACCCAATGAGTGGTATGACTCTATTATCCATTTACTTGTCAATGGTGTTTGTCCCCTAGGATTTATAAGAAAACAAAAGAGATCATTGAGACTCAAAGTATCTCATTAACTCATCAATAATGGAATCTTATATAGGAGGAAATTTAGGGGATTTTATTTGAGATGCGTGTCTAAGGATGAAGCAACTTGGATTATGACTACCTTCCATGAGAAGCTAGGAAGTGAACACCCTTTAGGAAGAACAACTCACAAGATTCTTAGGGATGGATATTATTGGACCACCCTCTTCAAATATACTTATAATCATGTGAGGGAGTGTCATTAATGTCATATTTTTAGCACAAAAGAGCCAAAGGCAGCCATGCCATTACAACCCATGATGGTGGATAAACATTTTACATAATGGGGATTAGACATTATAGGAGTAATCAATCCAAATTATTCCAAAGGTAATAAGTATGTCCTAACTATTATGGACTATTACACTAGGTGGACTAAGGTAGTAGCCACTAATTAATGTAGAATAGAAGAGGTGATCAATTTTTTAGAGGAAAATATTTGTACTAGATTTGTAACCCTAGTTTTTTTGGTTTGTGACAATGGATCTGCATTCATTTCTATTGAAATGATGAAATGGGATTATGACCAAGGCATTGAACTCAAGTTTTTTTTCTAATCAATACCCTCAAGGAAATGGTGTTTTTGAATCCACAAACAAAAATATGATGAAATTTATCAAGAAATCTACTAAAGATAGACTTAAAACATAGCATAAACTTCTTAATTTTACATTAGGGGTAGGTCAAATCAAGATCAAATAAGCTCTCAAGGATTCATCATTTTTTTGGTATATGGTTAGAATCCTATCTTTCCCATCACCTTGAAGTTTCCTATGTTCATGTTGACCATTTTTTGCCCAACAGGCCAAAAATCGATCCCCTTTTATCCCTGTTGTTCTAGGCCATTTCATTTTTCTAATTTTACATGAATCTATTCATTTCTACAAAATCTGTAGAATTTCTAAAAACTCTACAAGTCTAAATATATGGACTCTGTAGGTTTTGGATTTCTACAGACTTGGCAGGTTAGTCCTTTGGCTCATGAAGGATCAATTCAGAGAGTTTCGAGTTTTATAAGGCTTCTTCAGGATCTGGTTTGAAGGAAATCATAGAAAAATTAGCATTTTTAAACCATTGAATCAGTTTAAGGCCTTATTTAAAACATTTAAATTTCAAGTGGCATTAGTTTAATGGCTTCCAGTTTAACTAGATAGTTCAAAATCTTAAGTTCAACAGGCTTAGTGCGCAGTGGTTAAACTGTTAAACTGATTGAACCGTTGAACCAATTTTGGTTCAACGGGTTGGTTCAATGGCTTGGTTCAAGGGTGTGCCCTATAGTTGGAGGGAATCTGAGGGTCCAAAAGCCCTTGTGGAGGGAAGTTCAAGTCTAGAAGCCCTTGTAGAGGGTAGAGAGAGCTTCAAAAGAGTCTGATAGAGAAGACAAAGAGCGGCCAATTCCTGTAGACTTTTGTCTGTAATAAAAAGGCCCAAAACAAAAGCATGTGAAGTAGAAAATCCATAAAAAAGACTATTTAGTATGTGTTTATGCATTTGATTTTGTGTTATGTCATTTTGTTAATGCTTTTGCAGAATGATTTCAACATGTTTGGTGCATTTTTGAGTTTTCCTTTCACGGGTCTATCAGAAGTGTCCCTAGAGGAGTATAGGTGAAGTGGATAAGCTATTGTAGCTTTTCTCAGAATGCCTCTAGTAGTTATTTCCTCCCTATATCTCCGTGGACCCTTGACCCACTTATGCATAAGGTTTTCTCATGACAGATGAAGTGTATGGGAGCTGATTCTCAGTGAAAAGAGTATGTTTGGGCCTAAGTGTGTCACATTTTTCTAGTGTATCACCCTTTTCCCTTTTTAGGTTAGGTTCTATTTTTTAGAATCTCTATCTCCCTATTCATCCCCCCTTTTACATTTTGTTTTTTAGTAGTAGGAGAAACCAGGGCCTAAAAGATACATCAAAGGGAGCTAGCCCTCATCTAGAGACTCTCCCCTCCAGCTTTGCTAGTCCCACAGGTGAGAGGGGAGTTTCCATTGTTACATGAAGAAGGTAGGAGCTCAGCTTCCTACCAAGGGTGTAATATTTTGCATCAATAGTTTCTAGTACACCTAGTGGGACCAACTAAAACAAGTTATGTCCATAGAGTTGAAGAATTTTTGGTGTGTTCTTCAACCAACCAGTCTTTGGAGGCTTTGCATCAAACACCAATGGTGACTCCAAGTTGAATTAGCTGGTTAAGCAACCTAGTGCCATTAAAAATCCTTTTTGTATGTATAATTCCTTTGCACAAAATCATGGGTCTTATTTTCCTTCATGTGACTATGATCAGACTCAAGATTTTTAGAGAATTGCCTCAAGCAGCTCTCCTAGTTTCCCTTCAATGATAAGGGAGGTGGCACTAGAGTTTGAGAAGTAGACAATGCAGATTGATAGAATGGAAGAGTAGTACAGATATTAGTAGGAGTTGATGTATAAATAAGAGTGTTTTTTAGGTAAGCACAGGCCTTGTAATCCATGGAGGAAGAGGTAGCAAAATGGAGAAATCCATCTATTCAAGGTAGTCAACTTTATGTGCCCCCTCTTATTCTGAAGAAAGCCCCCTCTTTTACACCAAATACTTTTTATTAGATAGCACTCACCCACTCCAGCTCATCTGATGCATCTACTCTCAATCTCGTGAGCTTGGCTTTCCAACATCAAAGGGCATTATATTAGCCCACCATGGAGATCTATCTTCTCAATTCCTTATATTGTGAATCTTCCATTGGGGGGAATACCATGAGCTAGCACATCCCTCTTCTAGAGACTCTTCTAGTGCATCAATAGTTTTTTCCTAGCATTCTTCAACCTCCCCAAGTTTTTCAACATGATGTGTAGTTTTTGAGTTGGAGGAAGGAATGGCAAGAATCAACCCAGAGCCTTGAAGAGGATGATGCTAGTGACCTCCAAGAAAGACTCTTTCAGGACAACCTAGCCAAACAAATTGAAGATTTAGAGGCTAGGATGAGATTGCTTCTTGAAAGAGAGATAGAGCTTCCATACCTTGCAAAGGAGCCCTAGGACCTTGGAGAAAACAAAGTTGTTACTTGTTCATAGGAGGAAAATTATAATTCTGAGATCCTAAACTAGGAGAAAATAGTAGAATAATGTTCCAAGAAGGAGGAGAAGCAAGGTTTTTCTCAAAACCTTGAAGAAGATGAGGCTGCCCCTACTCATGGTGATGTCGGTGACTTTTTAGAAAGGTTCTTCCAAGAAGATCTAGCTAGGAGAATTGTAGAGTTAGAATCTAGAGAGAGATTCCTTAGCCAATGTGTGATGGACGGTTCAGACCCAATGACACATTCTATCTCTGAACACACCCCAACTATGCACCCCCAAGAGAGCTATCAGGCCACACCTAATATAGATAAAGTGATAACCAAGTAGAAAAAGGAGAATCATTTGATTCTAGCTCAAAGACTTCCTCCTCTTCCACATGGTCTTCCCACTTTACCCCTTCTCAAGGACGAACTTATTTTGCAAGAGGTGAGTGAGGAGCAGAAGATCCAATATGCAATTTTTCAAGGGGCTATCATGAATGACAGCAAAGAATAAATCATCATTGAGGTTTTTTGTGAAGGCATCATCAGCAATGGAGAAGACTCAAGTCACTCATACATGCAGATGTTCCAGCAATACGAGGTGGAACAAAAGCATGGTGAGCTATCTTCCCCCTTATTCAATGAACTTCCTTATTGCTTCGATGAGGAGGAGAACTACATTGAAGAGCCTAAGTTGGAGGAGGTTCAGGAGCATATCCTTTGAAGATCTAGAGATCTGGACCTTTGAGGAGGAAAAGGAGAGGTCTGTCTTCCTGAAGGAAGGCCTTGAAGAAAAAAGCTTTGAACAAAGAGCTAATGTTTTATGGGATGAGCAATCATTTTGTGAGTCCATTTTAGACATCATCATAGTCACCCTTCTTTAAGAAGGACAAGAGGAAGCAGAGGATGAGTCTGATAGAGTCTTCAATGAGGTAGAAGGAAACAAGTCAGACCATGATACATTGCAGAGGAGCTATACACATCAAAGGGCTTATGGTGATGAGCCAGGAACGATTGATTTCTTGGTGAAGAGCAATTGTATGAAGGACCAGCATTCAACAAGATTCTATGGACAAGAAGAATACATATATGTTAGAAGCATGTTTGATTCTGATCCACTCAGATATAAGCCAATCCAGGTGACAGGCAAGAGGAGCAGGTCACCAAATCTCCTTTTCATTTAGTGACTTGCCTGGCACCATAAGTCTTCTTACCAAGAAGGGGACTTAAGAAAATTTCCCTTCAATCCAGGAGGGAGGCTAACATTCTTAGTTAGCTATATATATTAGTTTGTTTTTAGTTTCTTTTCCTACTTTCCCTAAGTGCAGTTTTCACAAGTAGTGTTTTTTAGCCTTGTGTGTTTCCCTTTGCGTGTGGGGTAAGAAGCTTCATGTTTGATTCTTGGATCTTTGGGGATAATACTAACCTTTATTCATAGCTACATCTGACTCTATACCCAATGGACTACAAGGCAACCAGTCTTTAAGCATAGCAGGATGTTTCCCTTGGGAGTCGCCAATTTGTTGACCATTTTTTGCCCAACAAGCCAAAAATCAATCCCCTTCTGTCCCTGTTGTTCTAGGCCATTTCATTTTTCTGATTTTGCATGAATTTGTTCATTTCTATAGACTCTACAAAATTTCTATGAACTCTACAGGTCTAAACCTATAGACTCTGTAGGTTTTGGATTTCTACAGACTTAGCAGGTTAGTCCTTTGGCACATGAAGGATCAATTCAGAGAGTTTCAGGTTTTACAAGGATTCTTTGGGCTCTAGTCTGAAGGAAATCACAACAAAATTGGTGTCTTTAAACCATTAAACTAGTTTAAGGCCTTGGTTTAATGTTTAAATTTCAAGTGGCATCAATTTAGTGGCTTCCAATTCAACCGAACAATTCAAAAGCTTAAGTTCAACGGGCTCAGCATGTAGTGGTTGAACTGTTGAGCTGATTGAACCATTGAACCAATTTTGGTTCAATGGCTTGGTTCAATGCCTTGCTTCAAGGGTGTGCCCTATAGCTAGAGGGAAATTGAGGGTCTAAAAGCCCTTGTGGAGGGTAGTTCACGTCTAGAAGCCCTTGTGGAGGGTAGAGAGAGCTTCAAAAGAGCCCGACAGAGAAGACAAAGAGCGACCAATTCTTACAAACTTTTGTCTATGAGAAAAAGGCTTGCAATAAAAGCCTACAAAATAAAAAAGCTACAAAAAAGACCTGATCACTTTTGTCGAGGATGGTGATGTCTTGAAAGTCATCAAATTTAAGCAGACAAACTAGTCGTTGGGTGATGGCCACCTGAACATCAAATTTAACACAGTGAAATACCTATTTGTTTTGAACTGTTTGAGTGCCAAGCATGAAAGGAGCCTAAGGAATGCAATGACCCACCAAAAGATTACCCTTGAGGGCTAAAAGAATAGGAAGATGATAAGGATTAGAAAAGACAAAGCATTCAAGTGGTGAAGGGAAGGTGAGTTATTGTTAGACCTAGTGGCGTAGCCTATTTTCTATAGTTGGCATTGATGAGGGGACAAACTATAGTCTGTTTGCAAAAAAGAGGTGTGGCCATGCTCCTACATTAATGTTTGAATGCCAAAGTCAATTTTGGTGATTGTATAGCATGGTTCTAGTAGACCTTTTTTGAAGAATGACATCAGTAATAATGGTTTCCTCTTCCCAAGATTTAGAAGGCACATGGGCCACTTGCAAAACTGAGCACCAAAATATTTCATAGAAAGTGCCAAGTTTCACTTCCTCTTTCTATAAATTGTAAACTTCTCTTTTGAGAAAAAGAATCTGCTCTCAACCTTAAGGTAAACTCTACCCAAAAATCTCTCGAGCGTGTAAGGCAGAGCTGCCAAAAATTTACCTTGAATCAAAACACAACATTTTTACTTCCATTCTGAGTTTTTGCATCTTTAGTATGTGTCTATGCATTTGATTTTGTGTTAAGTCATTTTCTTAATGCTTTTTTAGAAAGATTTCAGCATGTCTGGTGTAATTTTGAGTTTTCCTTTCATGGGTCTGTCAGAAGTGTCCCTAAAGGAGTATAGGTGAAGTGGATAGGCTACTACAACATGTCTCAGAATGCCTCTAGTATTTATTTCCTCCCTGTATCTCTATGGACCCCTGACCCACTTATGTAGAAGGTTTTCTCATGATAGATGAAGTGTATGGGAGTTGGTTCTTGGTGAAAAGTGTATGTTCGAGCCTGAGTGGGTCACATTTTTCTAGTGTATCGCCCTTTTCCCTTTTTAGGTTAGGTTCTATTTTTTAGCATCTCTCTCTCCCTTTTCATCCCCCATTTTTACATTTTGTTTGTTAGTAGTAGGAGAAACTAGGGCCTAAAAGATACATCAGAGGGAGCTAGCCCTCATCTAGAGACTCTCCCCTCTAGCTTCACCAGTCCTATAGGTAAGAGGGGAGTTTCCATTGTTGTGTGAAGAAGGCAAGAGCTTAGCCTCCTACCAAGGGTGCAATATTTTGCATCAACAATTCACATTCATATATTAATAAATGGAGGATAGCCAATAACTTGCTAATTCTAGGCTATTTGACATCATTCTAATGGAAGATGCCAAAAAAAAGGCATTTATAGAATTCAACAGACACCAATCAACCATGAACACATGTTTTGATAAGAGATATAAAGTGAAAGCATTTAAGCAAGGAGACTAAGTCCTTCTTTGGTACAAATCATTAGAACCTAAAAGTAAACATGGTAAGTTCACCCCTTTATGAATTGGCTCATACCAAATTGAAAAAATCTTGGGCAACAAGACTTTTCAGTTGAAAAATCTCAAAGGATCGGACTTTACTTTACCTACCAATGGGAAAGACCTCAAGCATTACATTTTTGCTTCTCCATCAGGGGTTTTCATGGAGTGAATGTGTAATATTGTTAAAGTTAGAATAGGTAGGCTAGTTAGTTCCATTTTTTTGCTTTGTTTTTCTTCTTTGCTGGGCTTGTATATATTTATTTTATTTTTTCTTGCTTGGTGGAGTTAGTTATGGTAAAGTCTCATGGTATTATTTTTTGGTTTGGAATTACTCAAAAGTGTGGGTATAAATCTTACAAAAGTGAACATGGCTGGTAATAAAGTATTATGAAGCAACTAGAGGTATTGGTACGAATTGGTATAGGAATTTAATGTCCTACAAAGATTTAAACCTTATCCTACATCAAAACTTGGTTGTAAGAAGAATCATATGTATACAATATGAATTTAGTGTATTAACTCATATTCATGCTTACACTTAAAACACATCTTTATCTTATACTAAAGTTTCAATTAAAGGAGAGTATCCTAATGCTAGGTCATTTGACCAAATCCTTAAAACTAGGTTGTATTGGTTTCTAACCTTTGCAAAAGGACCTAGAAAATGTAAACAAAATCTCATTTCAAAATATATGAAAATAGAATCAAAGGTGATTCAGGTAATCTCCATTAGGGCTATAGATGCCTATCTGGTGGTGGAGCAAGACCTTGAGTGGAATCTCTGTCAGGGCTATAGATACTTGGCTAGTAGTAGAGCAATGCCCAAGCCTCCCTTAAATTAAGAGTTTTTATTCTTAAAAAGTAGCTAAAGTGCTCAAAGTTAAGTGTAATGGATTAGAAGGATATGAACCTAGATGTTGTTTCTAGAAATTCATGACAAATAGTAAGAGGAATCAGAGCACACACTACATGTATATGTTTTGATATCTAAGTTTAAATTTTATACATAAGAAACTTGTTTCAACCATAATTTGATTTAGGAGAGAGTATATTTCCAAATGGGATATAAAATTCATGTACAAGTTTTAATTAGAGACCTGTGTTCCAACATATTGCTACATTGCCCTTGTGAGTCACCATTTATTAAGACCAACACCCCTCCATCTATTTTTTTGTAAAGGGGACCCCTATTATTTTTTCCAAAACCTCTATATTCTATAAAAAGTGTGAAAGATTGTTTGATCTTGAATTTTTAAAGTAGGTCAATCTTTAAAAAAGACATGAGCTTTGGTTTATCTGATAATGATCATGTTTTATAGATTAATGTTGATAAATAATCATTTTCAAGGTGATTAATTGTAGGTTTGATGGAATAAGTCATGGTTCCCAAGCAAAAAACTCTAGTGGTTTGAATTTAAATATTCATGGGAAAATCTAGTGGGAAATTTTATGCATTATCAGGTTTTAAATGAAAGTTCATACACTTTTGTAGATATAACACTTTATGATTATTTTTTGGATTTAATCCAATGGTGCATCAAGCTCAAAGTATTTTAGAAAGGCATAAAATTAATGATTTGGGACCCAATAAGGATCTAATGACAATCGCTTGATCAGAGTTTTTAATCTAATGGTGCAAATTAAATCTAGAGCTTTAGGAACTCCTGACGGATTTACACGTGGCATTCAATTATTGGATCAATAAATTCCATTGTCTTAAATTTGATAGGTTCACATATATGAGGATGTATTTGACATGATCAAACCCATCAAATTTAACCTAGACAATCTCTAAAGCCTTAAGAACTCTTGAGGGATTTACACATGGCATTTAGTTAATAGAGCAATAAATTACATTGTCTTAAATTTTATAGGTTTTCTCCCATAATTTTACATTTGTGAGGATGTATTTGACGTGGAAAAACCCATCAAATTTAACCTAGACAATCCCTAAAGCCTTAGGAACTCCTGAGGGATTTACACATGAAACTCAATTATTAGATCAATAAATTCCACTGTCTTAAATTTGATAGGATCAATCCCATAATTTGATGTCAATGAGGATGTATTTGATGTGACCAAACCCATCAAATTTAACTTAGACAAACTTCAAAGCCTTGGGAATTCTTGAGGGCTTTACACATGGCATTCAGTTATTGGATCAATAAATTCTATTGTCTTAAATTTGACTAGTTCACTCCCATAATTTGACATCTATAAGGACATATTTGATGTGAACTAACCCATAAAATTTAACCTAGTTAATCCCTAAAGCCTTAGTAACTCTTGAGAGCTTTACACATGGCATTTAGTTATTGGATCAATAAAGTCTATTATCTTAAACTTGACAAGTTCACTTCCATCATTTGACATCTATGAGGATGTATTTGATGTGATTGAACCCATCAAATTTAACTTAGACAAAATTTTAAAGCCTAAACAATGGGGGTATTTCTAAAAAACCTTTTAAGAAATTCCTAGCTTTTTCTGAAGACAAACTTAGTATATAAATATCTTAGCCTAAGTCCTTTAGTGTTTTTTAAAACATAAAGTTCTAAATAATGTTTTTTAAGCCTAAGATTCAGATAATGATAAAATTTATTAAAATTTAATCATCTTTCAAGATCCAACAATGATTACTTGTTCGTTGGATTTAATACAACACTACGTCAACCCTAAAGTCTTTTAAAAAGGCATATAGTTAATGATCTAGCCCTAGCTAAGATCCAATGCTGATCACTTGCTCATTAGATTTGATCCAATGGTATGATGAAGTTTGAGGATTTTTCAAAGGCCTCATGAGATTGACACATAGCATAATTAGTGAGATTAGAAATCAAGAGACCAATGAAATGCAAGGACCTAGATTTAGTTTTTCAAAGAAAAATAAAGAGGACTTTTGAAAGCTAATGGCTAGCCTTCAATTAGAATTTTTGAAATTTGCCATGAAATGCAAGGAACCCTACCACATGAGCTCCACATAGGTATAGAAGATAAAAATGAAATATATCTTATGGTCCATAATTCAGAAGACATGAGAATGAGGTCCATTAAATTTGAGGCATGCATGAAATCAAGAGTTGGATATTTTCACCATTAAAGATAAAAACCCTATACCCTCTATAAAGGACTTAATTTGGTTCAATTGATCACATAGCAATAAAAGTAAGGGCAACTTGAATTTAGAGCTAGTGTCATAGTGAGATCTTTGTTTTCATCAACTACAATTCAATGTTATCAATGGTAATAGGTAGGCAATAGATGAAAATTAAAGTGAAGCTTTATCTAACTTTAGATGGTGCAAGAAGGGTATTTAGAGATAGAGATTTATATTTAATAGCCTTGAATTTACATGGAATCAAAAATTGGTCTAAATTATTATTATTTATAGAGGATTTGCAACCAATTTCCTAGGAGGAAAAGAGGAATGCTATGGTGCACCAATGATATAAAGGCCTAGTATCAATTCAACTAGCAAACCTTCACCATGTGACTACTAAACTAGAGGTAATGAATTGCATCAACCTTCTTGTTACTATTTTAATTGACTATAGAACAGATGGAGAATGGATTATTCATGAAGGAATTATGAATAAATTTACATGTATAATTCACATGGCCTTTGAGGCTTACTATAAGATTCTTTTACCTCATGTCAATATCCCATCCTTGAGAGAATGGAAAAATTCCCAAAAATTGGATTAAATCCTCTCACCTTTGTTAATCCAAGGTTCCCATGTTTTCAAGACCCCTAATGGTGAGATTCATATTTCCTAATTTAGGGAGGGAATTAGGGTATTGATGACCTTATTGAATAGAGCCTTTGGTTCCTCTTCAATAACTTATTTGAATAAGTTTTGGGTATCTTATGTCCTTTGAATGTTGGAGCGGAGCTTAACTCCTCCCATTGAAGACTTAATAAGTTTTTTCTTGGCCAGAAAATTTACAACCATAAATATAAATACATCCAATAATTTATTTATGATGTCTTACCTCTTAGATTCCCTTCTAGCTTCTATTAATTTCTTTGGCATCCAAAATTGGTCCCCTAATGGTAGAACTACCACTTCCCATCATTACTCAAAATTACATATATTTAAATACATGAATCACATATAATTCATATGTGATGGTATATTACCAATCATTTTTGAGGCAATCACTAGCATCCCTATGCCCATAATTCATCCTCTAATCAAAATAAAAGTAGAGACCATGGGGGACATGTGGTTATATCTAGATTGAACTATAATAAGGACAGAAGCAATCATGGTCCATTCATATAGATTGCCTATATATGATCCTAGTAAGCTTGTAGAGGAATAAATTTATTATCAAATAATCTAGGGAAAGGATTGGATATGTAAGAATAATAAGAAGGCTTAGGTTCATCCCTTTCCATTGGGAATTAGCAGAATTGTAATCAAGGATTGGAAATAATTAGAGATCATGGTGGTGCATGTGAACTCTTTTTATTTCCAACTAGATGACTTTATGATGTGGGACCCCAATGATAGAGTGTCTAACCATATTCAAGATAAAAAGGTCCCAAATATTGAGTACAAACATCAACCAGGTATTGGAGATGGTATTTACATAGAGGCAAGGAACTTTGAAGAAGTCTTGTCCAGGGTTAAAAACTACAATATCAAATTAGAACATAGGATGGTTAGGGATAATAATCCCTCAAGATAAATATGGAAACTACATCCCTTGCATCATCACCTGTTGCTAAGACCATCTAGGACTGCACATCAAGATCCACCTATTGGAGGACAACATTTTGAGCCTTAGTAGAGACAATTGGGAAAGTCACCCTAGGTTGGGCAACTTGAGGATGTAAAAAGAAAAGGTAAAGATGTGATTAAAGAGTCTGTCATAGAGAATAGACCAGGTGAATGTCCACAAATTTAGGCATCCCCACCAAGGCCTTTTTCCCCAGTAGGAGTTATTAAAATGATTGCTTTGGAAACTAGAGAAATAGTATAAAGTGCCCTTAGTAACATCATAATTGCCTATGATTCTAATAAGGAAGAAGATCCATCTAAGGAATCAAGTAAAAAATTAGTTCCACTGGAGAGAGGAAAGAGATAGGTATAATTAGCCTTAGTTTCTCTAACTTTAAGAAAGAGGCCTAGGTTAAATTTCACTCACCCTATTAGTGAAATTAACCTCTTCAGTGATGAGAATCCTATTTATGGACCAATTATTCCTAATTTTTTTTTATGAGAAGTTGTACAAAATCCCATCTCTTTCTCCTTCACTAGATTTGACTTGAGTTGACATGGATGTTCATAATAATGTCAAACCTTAGATTTAGGATATTCTAAATAGATAAGTAGAGAGAAGCATCCATATCTTTCACAATAGGGAAAACTAATAGATTGATACCCTAGTAGCCTTTAAGAGTTAAAATGTAGATATTATTGAATAGCCATATGTAAAAGATCCTAACCCTTAGGTACTTTTCAATCCAGATACATCAACTCTTGAGATAGTAGTGACTAAAAAGGTTACTATTAGTACTGAGGAGTTCACCTTTTAGAAGGTCTAACCTTTTGTGGGTTTAACTCATATTCTAGGGTAGGTAGTAGGGGAGAATCTTATATTTCAAGATGATGTATCTAGTATAGTACTGGCCTAGTCAACCATGACCTTAGTTGGAGTTCAAGGAATGAAATAGAGGATTCTCAACTTGGAGAAAGAAAAATAAGATTTAGAAGCTTAGGTACTCCTTTCAATTCTTGAGGATGTATTTCAAGTGTTGAATAAATATTTGATGGATGAATTTGAGAATTTTAAAATCATCAAGCTTATATTGATTACTTTAAATCATCAAACTAAGATGGCATGAGCCTTAATCACTTAATGGCATAATTCTCAAGATTAGATGGAGGAGCTCATCAAGGTACATAAGGCAAAGTAGGCATTAGAATTTAATATTATCAAACTTAGACATGTGGACATATTCATTTTAGTATTGATGGATAAATAAGAGGATTTTATCACCTAGAGCAATGATGTCAATGAATTCATCAAGAAATACATATGCTTGGTAGCCTAGATTGAGAATCTTCTAGGGAATCTATTAGATAACCCTTCTTAAACCACTACTATAAGCCTAAATAATGATGAAGAATTCAAGAAAAATATTGGTGTTCACATCAAGGGCATCAAAGACAAAAAAGGCCATTCATCTAAGTACAAGTGGAAGATCCTTAATATCATGATTTTTATAGGGAAAAAAATTGCAGAAGCACAATGTATTGAGGAACTTGTATCTTGGGCTAATAATGAATTTGACAAGTTAGTAGATCAAGAAGATTATGTAATGAATCTTAGAGTGGATTTTGAATTAATCAAGTAGTAATTTACGAAGGTGAAAGCCTTCCTCAAATAGGGATAATTGAAGGGCCCACAAATTAAATTTCTAAAATAATATTCTTTTTGTAAATTATATACTAGTATGTTAGCGTATACTCTTTCTTGTCAATTTGACATGTGACCTTGCACATTGTATCTTTATATCAAAGAAATATATCATTATCCGCATGTGGATATTTTTAAATTTAACTTTTTAACTACATATGTTTCCTATAAATAGGTATATGGTTACCATTTGTAAAGGAGATTTTTTGTGAAATTGTATACAAGGAGCATTTAATACAACTAATGAATTCTAAAAAGATTATCTATGTAGTTCTGTTGAATGTCCATATTACCTCTCAATTTCATATGGTCATCTTGAATTTCAATTATTATTCTTGTTTTAAGTTACATTCTTTGTCATAGGGTTGTTAATTTGTGCTAAATGCTAAATTGACTGTAAATATCCCAAGTATACTTCATTTTATTTGCTCTATATTTAGATGTACTTAAGTTATTTAGATCATAATAGTAAATATTTAAAATAAATTTGGTTATTAATTATGATTCATATTTTTCCTTTTAATTTTTCATAATTTATAATATAATTTGAGCTTATGCTATTTTATAACATAAATTATTTCAAATGTCCTTAAAGTAATTAGAACTTTGTCATAATATTTGAGATGAAAACATACAATTACATTTATTTCTTACTTTACCTTATCTTTTCTTATTTATATAAATATTCACTATAGATCATTGTTAATAATCATTTATTTTAGCTTTTAAGTCATCGAAAACTATTGAATATCTAAATTTTTAAACCCTGGTGGTTCCCAACCACTAAATCAAATAAATATTGTGGATAGTTCTCATACTCTACTTCTATTTCACCATAAACATCATTGACTTGTCACAAACTACAACTCATGGCTTGGATTTTTCAAATCCTAAAATGAGTAGTGTTCATCAACACTAAAGATCACATGTGGTGCATTTTGAAGCATCAATAGTCTCTACTAGGCCTAAGAGGAGAAGGTGGTCTAAGTGAGTTTGGATGACCTAATGGTGATCCTATTTTTATTTATTATTATTTTTAATGTGTCTTAAGACATGTTTAGGTTTGAACCTGATGGATTAGTGCTTTGGATGATAAAGAAAGTGAGTGAACTAGTGATAAGTAGAAGAAAAAGGTCAAATAGGCATATTTGGACTAGTTAGAGAAATGGGAGTACAAGTGAATAAAAGAAAACTTTTAGGAGTATAATAAGGTCATGTAGAAAACAAAATTTGAGTATATAATTATTCATTAATATAAAATGGAATTAATGAGTATGATGAGCAAGGTCATATGACCTAAATTTTTCAAGAAGAGGACTAGTTGAGTAAAGAGGCCTAATATGTTGTTTGAGAGAGATAGAAGAGTGTGAAGATAAAAAGAAGGTGATCATCATTAGTTGAGTGAGAAACATGTGTCCAAAGGCTATCAAACATAATAGGTAGATAACTTGGCATCAAGTCACATAGGGGTGTTAGTGCCTCCTTGTAAGTTGGTACTTGCTAAAGGCCTAGTTGTGTTGGTGTTTGACTAGTGAGGGGTTGGTGCCACTTGTGGGGTTGGTGCTTTACTAAATCTTGATTCATTACTTATAGGAATATATTCCAGGATATGTCTTGATGGTTTTAATAGCCCATGAGGGTTTACCACATATATCTTGTGCTCATACATTGTATGTTTATGTGGATATTTACTTATACATTGGTTGATGTATCTGTTTGAATGAATGCTTCATGAATGATAAGTGAAATTGAATGATTATTTAAAGGGAAATAATTCACACCCCCCCATCTCATAGTTGTTCTTAAAATAATTGGTATTAGATCAGGTCCTTTGAATGAGTCCTAAATATACTAAAGGTGATCCTATGAATCACAAACTTAATTGGTATTATAATGATGGTTTCCTAAAGAGTAATGGTACTAGCAAAGTTAACTGAGAAGAAGAAGGATGAAAATATGAGTCATGTTAAACTCATAAATTTAGGTGAGTTATATGGACATAATTCAAATTTGAGGGAATTCCAAAAGTGATATTTTCCATATCAAAAGGATTATGTAGAAGACAAGTCAAAGGTCATGCCTAAATTGACAGTCATGTCTAGAAGGACATTGAAGACATGTTGAGAGAAAGGTAGAGGTCAGAGTATCTCATTTATTATTGATTAATGTTTTTTTAAGGTAATAACATGGATGGAATAGGTTAAGGAATTAAGTTGTCTTATATAGCCTTATTCTAGGCCTTGTAAGGAGGTATGTTGAGATATATTAGTGAAGTAAGCCTAGGTGTTTGAAAAGTTGTGATTATAAGAGATGGGTTACAATGTATTTTCATAATGACTTGATCAAACCAAGTCACATTCATGATAGTTTTTAAATATCTCATGGAGATAAAGGGAGCCAATCATGCTCTAAGAGTAGGTGTGTATGCCAAGAATATCTATAGCAATCATGAATATAATTGATTATTAGCCTGACCTATGTTGAGGTTTAAAATTGTCTTCAAGATCTTGTTGAAGGTGGTTAATTATGTCATAATATGAGTTTGATATATGCATAGTGAGATTAAGTTGATTTTTTTGAGTTCTCTTATGAAGGTATCAAGTATAAGAATAAAGGGGGATCTTGTTGTACGTTCACTTTGTTCATTTTAGTGCTTGCAATATCTGAAGATTCATCTAAATGTATAAAGACCAAAGAAGATGATTGTACCTTATGGACATGATCAATGGTGGACAAGGATAAGTAGTAGATATATTTTTTGGTCATAAATGTTGGAGTTTATCCTTATGAATTTGAAATATGACCTTAAGATCATAAAAAACAAATATATATGCTTTGTATAGTTAGTTTAGGTGATGATGTAGGTGTTTGAAGCATATGAGATGACTAACATGTAATGAGGGTTTCAAGACTCCATGGGATAGTAAGACCTAAAAGATATTTAATGAAGTGAATGAACTTATACAAACTTTTGGAATTCAATGAACATCAAATGGAGTGTTTTGAAATGAATCACGAGGAATTGAAGATATCTAAGAGCTCTGCTTGTCTTAGTAGTCAAGTGGAACATAGATTGGTTTATAAAACTAATGTGAACATTAGAGAAATTTTTTCTATGAGAATAAAGATAATATAAGGATGATTAAATAAAAGGTTGAAATACTATATATGCCTTAAGGAAGATCATAGATGTCTAAGCTCGAAAATCATAGTGAAACCATGAAAAGCCAATGACTGTAAGGTGATTATATAGTTGGTTGTTTTTGAGTCATTACCATGTGGAGTTAAGTGATATTAGTGAATGTCAAGTTGATATTAGGATCATGTAATCCATGTGGACAATTTATAAGGTCATTAACAAATTAAATGAAGTACAAGACTGATCAGAGTACTCTTACTTAGAGGTCTAATATGCCATATCAGTATTAACATAGTTTGATGAATGTTGCATGCAGAGGTGCGTAATGGTATTTATTATGAAGAATGGTTGATAAAGGTTTGTCATAGATATTGAGGTATCACAAACCTAATTGATAGTTTTTTATGTAGAATTTATAATGATCTATTTTGAGCCATGATGGCTTGTGAAACATAAAGGGGATATATTTTTGCATGAAAAATCTTTTGATATGACATAAGAACATTGAATATGTTTGTGTATGGATGAATAAGATTGTTCCTTTAGAAAAATGATATCGATTTCAGATAGGACTAATGTTTTTAGGTCTCTATGAGATCTAATTAATGATGGTTATCATCACAAAGAAGAATCTTTTTTAAAAGGGGAGTTCCTTCTTCAGTTGTTGATAGATATCAAGAAAGGAAAATGATGTTCATGTATTTGAGGTATTCATAAGCTTAAGGGTAGCATGGTTGAGCTAAATTGGTGATTTTGGATATTATTTGTTTGATCAGAGGAAGATAGATATTATTTGGGGAGAAAACATGTTTCAAGTCCAATTATTAGATGGTATTATTATTAGAGATGACCCTTTATCATTAATGTCAATGGGGGAGAAAGACCAGTTTGGGGGAGATATAGCTTGAGGAGATGAGAATAATTCACTTTGTTAGAGTGTTTTTAATCAATGAAAAAGGGGGACATTATTAAGGTATGTTCATATTGTTATGATTGAGTCAATAATGATGTCATTGATGTCAAAGGTTTGTGAGTGTCGTTGATGTCCCATAAATGTTCTTATGATGTTGCATGATGACTTGAGCATGGTTTAGTAGTCTTTGAGTTTTGTATGAGGTCTTGGCACATTATTATGGTGTAACAAGCTCATAAGCCTATTGAGAGTAGTGTTATATTTAGATAATCCTAATTTAAGAATTTTCTTGGTTGATATCATTGAGAAATATCTTGTTTGAGTTCAAGTCTTTAAGTACTAGGTGTCTTGAAAATCCTAGTCTAGCCCTATGAAAAGGTGTATGAATCAATCATAGTGAATCTTGGTGAATTGTGTTAGTATAGGAATGATAAAGTTTATAAATATTTGAAATCATGATAATGAGGTGAATAAGTCTTTATAAGAGTTCCAAGGTCAGTTTTGAGGCTTAGTCATTGCATTAAGAGACCTAGTGAGAAGGTATTGACTTGGTAGCATGATGAGGTGAGCTGTATGAGGCTTGTGAGAAGAAGATTAAAAATATGTGAGAATGGTATGAGGTATTATGACATGAGGATTAGGTTTTTAGAGAATTTAATAGGTTTCAAGGTGTGTTCAAGGTCTAAGTATGGCTTATAAGTATAGGCCTAGTGTACAAAGAGACCTAGTCTGGCCCAATGATGAATTAAGTTTAGTTTCTACGGTGATATAGCTCATGAGAGAATTATCAGAGGTGTGAGAGGTTGTATCAAGTGATTTTACCAAGTCTAAGGTCAAATTTTAAAGGATAAAGCATGAAATGTGGGTCTTAAGGTCTCTCAAGTGCTAGAATGAGGTGTTGTAGAATTGACAAGGATTTTATTATGCTTGTTGGGACATGTGACTATTGCATGGGAGTATAATATCTTAGGGAGAGATGGAAAATGGTCTTAGAAAATATTTAAAATAATTATAATTTGGTTACAAGGGCAGATATTTATGAAAAAAAAATTAAGAATGGAAACTAGTTTAAAACCCTCCTAAAACCCTCATAGTGACCTAATATAGAAGATCTTTTTAGAAATGGTTTAGAATGAATTGGGTGACCTAGTTTGTTGATTAAAACATGTAGATGACTCTCCTAGATAACTTTGGGTGGCATTAGTCTATCAGATGAGTGAGTGGATGTTGTATACATATAATATTTTTAATTCTTATTCATTAATAACACTTCATATCTTATAATAACCTATCGAGTCTCAATATCTCTAAGTGCATACCTTAATGGGTGCACCAAGAAGGTGGTGGGTAGACCATCAATGCTTCAAAGATTATTTTTATTATCTCCACTTTCCTTCCATGCTCTAGCCTCTTGAAACCATTAAACCTAAGCTTATTCTTCTTAGTTCTACCTATTCCTATCATTTTTTATGTTTTATTATTTAAGTCTTACCTTAGCACCCTTTTGACCTATTGGTTGTGATACATTGACTAGGTCAACCTACCATAGTTTAGGGACATTTTATATCTTTTAGTTTATTGTCCTTTTGATTGACCTCACACAGACTTAAAGAGTGAGCCCTAAAAACATGCTAGGTCAATTGGATACCAAGCACATCTGACATTCCCAAAAAAAATTAGGGTAAGATACTACAATATATATAATGTCATTTACAACCATTTAAGTAGAGCAAAGAATTAAGTGAATAAGTGAAAATGAACATCTACTTATTGACCATTCTACTTAGGGAATAAAGATTTAGGGTTTAATACTTTCTTTGGATCTCCAATCTTGTCTTATGGATAAGTGTTTTCGTTGCTTGGATAGGTTGTGTAGCTTAGAGCTGATTTAACTTAGTTATCCTTATATAACACAAAAATATCTTACAAATCAGCTTGTCCAAGGGGAATATTGAGTATTAATGGGTTCATTTTCAAAGGTAAGTAATCCTAACTTTATTCCTCCTTTGTAAGAGTAGATATATAGTGCATTTGTATTCTTCTCTTCCATGTATTATAATTCCATATAAATTAATGTGAGTATATGTCTTTTAGACATGTTTAGTTTATTTGTTTATTTGTTTTATTTATAACCCCACCTCCCCCCCCACCCCGCTTTATTCAAAAAGCTTTGTTATGCACTAGATTATATTTACTTTTCTTGTTATTATATTAGTGAAATATTAAATCACAAGACTCTTTTAGGGTTGTTGTGTGATTGTTTTAAACTGTAGGCTTTGGAACCCAACCTCTCATGGTGTGTTATGACAAATGATCCCCTACTTGGTTATAATGGATCCTAACATTGATCATGTTCCCAATTAAAAAGTGTATGCTCCCTAATCAAAATTGTAGGTGTGCTTTATCTCATATAATCCAAGATTGATTTATGGAAATGATGCATTTTTGATTACATACATTCTAGTGAACCCAATACGAAATTAACCCTTATAGGATTTATTTCACTTTATTTCATTTTATTTTTATCATCATTTTGATCATATATTTTGATGTACTAGATCAATTTTGTTGACCTATTTTTTTCTCTATGTATAAGTTCTTAGGAATAGTCAACTAGATCGACCAGCTCAACCTAGTATAGGTTTTAGTTTTCTAGACTTCTAGATTAGCCTATTAGGTTGACCAACTCAACCTTGTGCATTTTTAGACATCTAGTTTAGCCTACTAGGTCAACCTAGTCAACCTAATGCATTTTTAGCCTTTTTACAACAAGTTCATATATAGCTTGATCAACTAGCTTGACCCATTTTGTAGGTTTTTTCTAGTTTTCTCCAAAGTTCTTGATCATTAATCTTATTCATTTTCATATATAATAAATCATTAAGGTTTGTTTCTATTTCTCTATATCTTTCTTTTTCTATATTTCCTTTCATAGTTTTTAGTCTTTAAAAATACCCCTACATAGTCAACTAGGTCAACCCTATGGACCAAGTTTTGTGTTTTATGTGGTGTTTGAATAAATAGGTTGACTTGGCTGACCTATTTCATTTTTAGACATTACTTCTTTAGCATAGATTCAACCATGTAAACCCTATTATGTATGATTGTCCATATAGTTTATCAACTATACCTTATTTCAAAGTTGTGATTAACCATATATGTTAATCACATATTTATTTTAAGTTTCTTGCATGATTAAAATAATTCACATAGTCTAATTAGGGAATTTTCAATTAAATGCTTAGTTTCTCTATTTCTATTCTTTTGCACACATGGCCAAACCACATAAACATCAACAAGCATTTAAAAATTTGACTACCTAGGCCAACCTACTTGGATTTCATCACCAAGGGGGAAGCTGACTTGATGTTTTGATAAAATATAAAGTATGGTTAATGGTATATTTGAGATAAGTAATTGTTACCCTTAGTTATGAAATGTGTGAAGTGAAGAAGTAGGCCCTAATACCAAGCCTATTTCATTTACACTATAGTCCCCTTCAACCCAAACTACCTAAAACCATCCTTGGATTACTATCTAGTACTTTGCTTATAGCCAATCTCCCTTTCACATTTAAAATCATTCTTAATAATCTAATCAACATTCTAGGTTGACCAATTAGCTATATTTACTTTCAATTTATTTTATTGATCTTTGATTAAATTGTGTGAAAAAAATCTTGCATTAGCCAATGTTAATGAAATAGTTTGCTTTGTGTGCATCAATTGGATTGGCTAGCATTAGTCTAATTGAATGTTTGTTTCCCTTTAGTACTTATTGGATTTTCATTATTTGAAAATTGTCTTATTTCATTTCACAACTTGATATCAAATTTATCATCTTCCCTACATCATCATGAATCCAACACATTTTACAATTTGTAAAACAGAGGTGTAAAACCAAAGATATAGGCAAAACAAGGAATCTATCTATTGTACTAGGTCAACCCTATTGACCTATTATCTTTTTTAGCCTCTGTCCACTATACTAGGTTAACCTGGTCAACCCTATACTACATTCAACCATTTTAACTTTTTTTAACTTGTCTTCACTATACTATGTCAACTTGGTCAACCCTATATATTTTTGTAGTCTCTGTTTCTATGCTAGATCAACTTGATTGACCCTATACTTATTCTATTACCTTTTGTTCTCCATGTGTGGTTATCTAGTCTTATTTCATCATGGAGACATATTTTCATCCTTCTCTTAGTATATAGTATTACATAATCAAGTATTTGGATATTAACCTTACTTATTTCATTAGCTTCAATGAAACTATCCATTTTCTTCTTTCTTCTCCACCTAAATGAAAACCATTCACTAGACAATGTAATGTATTGAGGTCCTTCATCATAATCCTCTTCCCAATACCAATCGTTGGAATCCTTCACCAAATCATACAATTCAAATTGATAATTTATATGGTTCCCAAATATTCAAAAACCTTGATGATAATAATACTTACACTCCTCATAAGAGTGGTGGCTTGACTAAGCTTTCTTCTTCTACCACACTTAAGACAACTAACACCAATGTTGGGAATCCTCCACCTACAAATAATATTCCTCCCAACAACACCAAAAATCCTCCTCTTATCAACATGAATACCCCTCCTACAAATAATAACCCACCTATTCATACAACATAACTTCTTACCCATGTTATCCAACAAATGAATATCATGAAAATAACCAATCAATCTCAAATGATGAGCATGTAACAAAATTTATGAAACATTATTAGTCAAACACCTCAAGTAATCATGTCTCAACCAAATAAATTTTTTATCCCTCCTCTTAGAGATGCCAATGGAAATATCATCCCTCAACCTCTAATGAATGACAAAAGGCTTCAACATCTTCAAAATAGACCTTTAACCCCATTCATTGCATCTATAGCTATTAGAAACATTTCTCCAACTATCACATATAATGGGACTAAGGATCCTAATCTCTTAAGTCTTTTGGTAATATTTATAAGGAATGGGTCCAAACTAACACCTTTTCTACCACCAAAATCTTAGCCAAAACCTTTATTGTTGATGCACTTGAATAGTATATCCAACTTCCTAGACATTCCATCTCACAACTAGAGGATTTATTTAATGCTCTAGTAAAGGAATTCAAAGATGATGACCTTCCTAAAAATCACCTTAGCTATTTCATCAATGCTAAGTAACATCCTAATGAATCATCTCATACTTTCATCAAATGATGGAAGTCCCTCTCTCATAAAGTGTACCATAACATGAATGATGATACTCATTTAAAAATATTTGTCATGGCTATTAAACCTCACCTTTAATACAAAGTTTTAATCTTTTCACCTCAAAATTTAAACAAAACCTTAGACCAAGAAAAAAGACAAGACTTTATTATGACTCAATTTGAACACCTCAAACAACTACTAAAGGATATTTTCAATCTTTTTATCATATCATTGATTCATCCAAGTCTTCCCAACTTCAAAATGGATCATCTAATTCAACTAATTTTATCCCAACCCACCCTTGAGTCTAGAACAACTTAAGAAGAAATTACCACCGTATAAACCCGTGAGCTTTGATTCTTCCAAACCTCCTCCAAAATGGTACATTATTGATAAGTTTTATTGGTGGCATGCTACTATAGGTCATTCTCATGAGTCTTGTCATGATCTTCACTGATTTCTTATTTATTACTTACTTTCTCCACATTTTAATCTTGATATTCTCACTAAAGAACATTATCAAGACTATCTTCAATCTTTTCAAAATCAATCCCAGAAACTAGAATCACATCAACATCAACTACCTAATGAACACACATCATCCTCTAATTTTATCCAAACCATAGTTCATCCTTCTTCATATACCAATAAGGAAAGGAAAGCTAACATGAACAAATTTAAACATATTATTTCATCTATTGACCCTCAACCTCTTAGGTCACATGAACTAAAAGAGTACCTAATTCAAATGCCTACTCCAAAGCATATCATACATGGTCTTTGTCTACCTCCTTTATCTATGTATAATTATCCTGCACATCATATGTCACATTAAACATCCTTAAAATCTAGCAAACCAACACATTTACCTATCTCCAAATGCACCTACCAGCCCAATGCAAATCATTCTAATGGTTCAATATCACCTCAATCCAACTCACATGTTGGTGCATATTTTGATGCTTATCTACATGTCCCTTTAGACTTTGGTGTATATTTCAATGCCCATACATATATCCATTTAGACTTTGGGGCATCTTGTGATACCCATCCCTACATTCACTTACCTATTGGGGCATCTGGAGATGCTCACTCTTCTTCTACAATGCATAATACCAAACACGTTCAAATTTAAGAAACATTTTGAGATTTATATACTTGAATTTCACATGTTCATCTTTGATACATATGTTAACATATATTCCTTTTGTCTCATGTTTCTTTATTTTTAAGCAGCTTTTTTCTTTCTTCTTTTAGTTTCACTTTACTAAGAATCATCATTTTATTTTATGTTCTTTTGGATTTATTACACATCACATTTGACATTTGTTTTCATTTTTTATCTCTTTCCCTTTTATCCTTTTATGTCACTTTTTGCCTTAGTAGCTTTATGATCATTTCTTCCCATTTTTTTAGAATTTACCTCTTGATGTACCATAATCTTCTTTCTCTTTTAAAATTTATCTTTTGTCACCCTCACGGGTTTATCTTTCGTGAGTTTCTTCATAAAACCATGGATAGGACATGACACCCCTCACAAAATTACCATCTTTTACTTTTTTTTTTTTTTTTCCTTTTTGCTTCTTGTCAATGTTATTTTTGCACCCCTTGAGTTTTTATTTTGTGACTTGCAAGGTAAGACCATGGATAGGACCTAACACCCATCATAAAATTAACATCTTTCACTTATGTTTTTCTCACTTTTTTGCCTCTTGTCAATGTTGTTTTGGCATCTATTGGTTTTTCTTTTGTGAGTTGCTTTATAAGAAAGATCCTTCACTTTGATTTTATCTTTCTTATTATCACCCTCATGGGTATTTATTTTATGACTTTCTTTGTAAGATCATGGATTAGACATGAAATTCCTCATAAAATTGTAATTATTTTCATGTTGTTGATCCTTGTTCTCAAACTTTAGCTTTTACTTCTTTTGCTAGATGGAATTTGAAAACAATCTATGTTAGCATGTTTTTTTTTACTTCCTTATTTATTATGATAAGTAATCACACATTACTATCATTGTGTCCCTCTTTGACATTTTACACATTTTTTTATAATTTTAAGAAATTTAAATGTTCCATGTGTCATTCCTCTTGATTTCCCCTTCCTTTCATCTCTGCATTAGATAAAACAAGGTTGAAGTCAATATAGAACTTTTATTTCACCTAGATTTATGAGACTCTTATAATCCATGCTCTTTTAAGTTTCTCTCTCTTAGCAACCATGTCCTAAGTATTCAAATAAAAGTCATCTTTATCACCCATGTTTGGTTTTCCAAATTTTTATGGAGGAATAGAAAAATCCATCAAGAAAGTTAAAATCCAAATCATTTAAAACAAAGGCCAATGATATTTAAAAGACAACATAAAAATCTCAAAATTCAAATTCTAACCAAAAGATATGATTATAAGCACATATCCTATATCTAATTGAAGCTCAAAATCCATAGTTAGCCTCATATAGAACCAAGGTCCTTTGGGGTGTGCAAGCTAGTAGATTAGAATGAGGGATTTCAAAAAACTCTATGGTGATACCTACTTTCTCATGCAATTACCTAATCTTTTTAGTATATTGATAGATCTGTAAGGGGTCCTAAAGAATGGGGAACACGTTATGGGGAGGTAGGTATATTTTAATTTTCATGCATATAGCCTTCATGGGATGATCTATATACTCTATTTGTTGACCTAAGACTTGTGTTGCTGAGAGAAGTTGTTGAGAGTCCTTAAGGTTGATAGTCCTCTTTTGTTGACAAACCTAATTTTAGTGTCTTGACTTTGATAAAGAGTTCTACCTTGGTTTTTAATTCATTATCCCCTCCACCAATTTAATTTTCCCCTTTGATAAGTAAATTGTGATTCCAAATCTATTTTTCCTCTTCTCTGATACCTTCTTCATCTCTTAAAAACATGGTAGCATTACTTTGTTTCAATTTTATCTATCCTTAGAGAAAAACAACATGTTTGAGTAACTATGAATCATTTTTTAATTTCATTTGTCATTAGTTTACTACCCTTTTATTATAGATAGTTGAGTTCACACCCTTTTACCATTATTGCATGTTTCATTTTATATATGTCTTCCTCATGTTTGTATTACATATTTTACTTACATTTCATTCAAGATTCTTTCATATATTTATATATGTTTGATTCTTTCATTCCTACCTTACATGAGCTTACTTTTCAATCTCTTACATATCTTTGTTAGATTTATCTTGCATATTGATTTATTATTTTTGGGAAATTAGATGTTTAATTCCTAAATAAAAAATAAGTTTGAGTAGATAAAATTAGTAAATATTATACAATAATTAGGCTAATAATTTGTGAAATTGGACTATAGTCATGGATTTTCTAAAAATAGTAATGAGAGAGAGAAAATCAAAGTTATCTGATTATGTGATATTCTAATTGAAATAGGGTCTAAAAATCTATGTGTAGTCTTGGGAGATAATTACAAATAGGAATCTGACACCTTGTTGTCTGGCACTATAGTCCTAGTCTTGTTGTTATTATCTAAACTACTCATAGAGATCAAATTCTTTTGGGTTTTGTTCATTGTATCTATGTGAGCTTGTGTACCAAATTTTAAATACTTGGTATCAATGAAATTCCTTTTAAAGTCAATTCTTTATGTGATTTTATCTTTTATACAATTCAATGGAACTTTATTAAATAGAGAAAAGGAGTTAGTGTGTAAAGGATATAATGGATGCTCTTCACACCCCATGTGTGGGAACACTACCTATATACTAATACTTCAAGGATAAAGCTATATGTAGTTCTCCCATTGAAGTGTTTAGTGTAATCATGTATGAAGATGTAAGTAAATGTGAAACTAAATGTACTTAGAATGACTAGGGACTGGTGTAAGGGTTTGAATAATCTTTGAATGATGTTGGATGGTTGTATGTAGAGAATAGGGAAGATTGCTTGAGTGGTCCTACTTGTATTCTTGATTCTCTCCTGAAAATGAGTGCCAACCATTATAAATGGACTTTGAATGGCCTTTATAGGGAATTTAATGATCATGGGTTAAATGAATTTACATTAGGCTAACATGAATTAGGATAAAGATTTTGAATAATATGACTATTACAAGCAAAAATTCACTTGGAGAACAGTGCCAAAAATAGGACACCCTAGGTTTCAGCACTGTAGTCCAAGTTTGGGTTCTATTTTCCATGGTATATAGGACCTAGGGGGATATATTAAGAATGAAAAGAGCAATTTGGGTCTATAAGAGTTCAGTCTAAGAGGTTATGTATGATTGAGAATTAGTAAAAACATGCCTATGAGGGTCATGAGAGCAAGCAAGATCAACTTATGGATTGAGTATCATTATCCATACTTAAGTTACCAAAGTTTAGATTTTATATGACTAAATTTGTCCCCCCCCCTTTATCTTAGTAATCTAACAAAGTGAAATACTAGGATAAATGATAAATAGAAAGCATACCTGAACTTATCTACAAAGGTGAAGCTCATGAAGTTGGATGATGTTGGATGTGCATAGAAAGAACATGGTGTGAAGTGTGAATCTACAATGAAAAACATATAGTAGATCAGTCTTTATTAGATGTTCTATATATAAAATAGTAATGTACAAAATATAGGTAATAGAGATAGAGGAAGAGAAAGGAGTGAATACACCTCACGAAGTACGTGAACCAATACAAAACCTTTTGTGATTATGGATTGTCTTAGGTGTGTGCTATACCAAAATTAATATCATGAACATAGCTAAATGCTCAATCCCCTATAAGTGGCTCAATAATACAAAGTTAGGACCCTTGGCTCCATCATCACATACTAAGTGAATCTAGATGATCATGCATGTGATAATATATGTTTGGACTATGTGTCCAATCCCTGTGAATAGGTGACTCAAGAATACAAAGGCTAGCTAGTCGTTTGGCTCCATCATTGCCCCATGAAGTGAAGCTATAAATTGATATCAATATGAAGAAGTATGTCATATGAGATGGATATTGAAGCCCATGAATGTTTTATAAATATGAAAATGTGGTAGGGATAGCTGAATATGTGCTAGAAACTAGGCTAATGTTGGACAACTCAAAAAAACTCGAGATTAGGATTGTATGAAAGCCACTCCAAAATTAAAAATTTATCTTATGTGGAAGCCTCTCAGGAACTTAGGTACTTAGGAATATGGAGGTCAAGCTTGTATGAAAGCCACTCTGAAATGATGCCAACTACCTATAGATGAAATATGGCATAGAACTACTCAGGATGCCTAGGTAATGCTAAAAACTAAAAGAAAAGAAGAAAAAGTGTTGTGCAATCTACCCACAATCACTAGTGTCTAAAACATGGATTTTGATATAAAAATTATACCAACTATCATATCTAAAATTTAAAATGAGGACCAATCATATCATCCATGATGCCCCCTATGTCTAGATTCTCTAAACAAAATGTACTAAAAAATTACTAATTTGAACTGGTCTAATTGTGTAAAACTGTAGCTAAACCTACCTTTTTGCCTACTTCTAGAAAAAAATGTTTTTTACTATTTGGATAAGAGCACTAAAAATGGACACCCTAGTTTCCACTATTATATTCTAGCCTTATCACTATTATCTTAGGCTAAAACTAATCACTATTCTAAAATCTTAACGATCTGCCTAGTCTATTTTGAGTGGTTTGATGACTAGTTATTTCAAAACTAGATTTTTTTGAGTAATAAGAGATCTAATCTCTATACCAAAACCACTATTTATTTCCCCCTCTTTTGAGGGTAATAATAAGTATCCTATAATAATTTCCCTAAGAAGAAGAAGCCTTGCAAGTATGTTAAGTTGTAAATATACATGATATAGCAATGATAATCAACAAGATATCTCAAGATATAACATGGTTTGATCTGAGAGATTGTTAGATCAATAGGGGTATACCTAGATAAATATAACAATGTAATAACATGTGTAATGTACTAGACTAGAACTAAAAGTGTTAGTTTTTAGTTCTTTAGTTGTTAATTAGAGGGATAGAGGATGATGTCCATCAAGGCATCCAAGAAACTAGGAAAATGCATGATATGGATCATGGCATTAAAAAAATCAAGAAGCAATCAAGAAACAAGCACATAAAGCAATAAATAAGAATCATATAAGGGTGGTCAAGGGGCCACACAAATAAGGGACATAGGAACATGTCACTCAAGCTAGAAATCAAGCATATGAGGTATGTTCAAATGCCACATACACATATAAGTGGAACAAGAAAAATTGGCACAAGGGCCATAGGAACATAAAAGAGTAAGAGAAAATAACATTAGAAAATGTCCTAAACCACACAAATGAATAGAAGCAAAGGACATTGGTAAATATACTAAGGCACATATAGGATACAAGTAGGAATTTAAAATACAATCCAACAAGCTATGTTAAACAAGAAGAGAAAGCATGTAAAGATTGGAAAGAGAAAATCACATCTAACTAATTAAAGTAAGAGGGAAAGTATGGAAGACATGTTTAATACAAGAATACGTATATGCTAATAAATAAACAAGTGTTAGATACTAATGAGATGTTGATAAATTAATCTGTGTAAGCTAGTAGATAATGTACATCAACATGATAACCTAAATTGTGGAGTGTAGGAATGACATAACTTGGATGGCGTAGTCATGTGGAAGATTCCCCCAATGGGTATGTATATCAATGTGTGTCTCAAATGTATAAGTAATATTCCCCCTCAATGGGTGGAGTGAAGCAATCAAGTATCAATAAGTCACCACATGCACTCAAAGAAGATCAAGTGAAGCATGGTAATGTATATAAATCGACATACAATAGCATGAAACAACAAATGTAAGTCTTAGCATAGTAGTAGCAATATAAAGCATGGATGATGCATACAATTGATTTTTTTTTTAAATTATTGAATGTTTTTGGTATTTTTGATAAAATTTGAGCTATATACAATCAATCATAAGAAACTATGTATAGGAAAAATTGAGAAACTATGTACAAGTAAGCAAAAAGAAATTGTGTACAAGGGAGGCTTAAGAGAGATGATACTAACTAATGAGTCTCATGGGAGACTCCCTATCATGGTGTCTTGTATCAAACAAAGGGATCATGCAATATTGTGAAGCATGAGGTAATGGTTTTAAATATGACTTTGAATATTTAGATTCATTATTAGTATCTTTGAAATCATAATAACGTGTATTGTTCCACTCATCATTATCATCATGATTTTAAACCAATACAATTCTAGTGTTGACTTTTATTATATCTAAATCGTTTCATTTGATAAATTATGTCTTTGAATTATCTCCTTAGGATGTTTAATAAATCCTAAAACTTGGTGATAAACATTATCAACTATTAGAATAGGATTAGTGATGCCTTGAGCATGCTTTCCCAACCCTTGACCTTCATAATAAAACTATTGTAAATATTTTTTACCAAACCCATACTAATTTGAAATTTGAGCCTCATTTTAGAGAGGTAGATTTTCAACTTTTTCATGTTTTACCTATGCTTGTGGTACTATTTGGTGTTTTCATTTTGCTTGTTGATCCTTTTGTTATTCTTAGTTTTGCTTTGGTGACCACTTTTTATATTATTTCTAAATTTTACCCTTTGTGAATGTGTTCTTATGTCACTATGGATTTCTTGACTAATTTACCTTGTTTAGGGTCTTTATCAATTATCTATTGTGTATGTGATTTTAATGTCAAACATGAATCTTTGTGATGCCAATGCATTCTATGATATGCAAAATAATATATAGATCTTATCACTAGATGTAAGGAGGTAGTTTGATAAACATAGATTTAATCATTTCCCTTAGTACCTCACTTGAACTCTTATTTTATATTTAAATGCTTTGTGAATCACTATTTATATATATACTTTGTTTTTATTTCTTATTTTGATATGTAATATTACTTTCAACCGATTGACTAAATGAAGGTGCATATACATGATTGACACTAGGATGCCTTTGAGTCTTTTGTATTACAATCTAATTGTTAAATGTTGTGATCTTGTCATGTTATCATTGGTTTTACATTTGTAAATCTTAAATTAACTTGCTCATACTAGTGATTTGATCCCTTAGAGTCTCAAAAGTATAAACCCTAGTTGTTTTTTATTGAACATATAATCACATAAGTTGAAGATGGTTTGAAGAAGCTATAGACTAAATGTATGCATTAAGAACAAAAGTATAGGCTACCTCACCTTTTGGAGGGGTTATATAATGGACATAGTTAGAGGGAAAGTATCTATCAACCTCTTGATGGAGAGGAAGAGAAGGGGTTTCTTTCCTCTACATGAAATATGACATTGAAACAAGAGTAGCCAAAGAGGCATATACATCTAGGTATAAACCATGTATATGGGCTAAAATGCATGTAAGTGGGGTTATAAGTTGTATGGAAATATTATTATAGAGAAAATTCCACATGAGAAATAACAAACAAGGGATAGAGATTATGGAACTATGCATTGATGCATAAAGAACTTTGACATGTGCTATGATATGTCTAATATGTGTAGCATGGAGAGATAGAGAGAAAGGGATAGAGAACATGAAATTGTGCATGAATGTATAGAAAATTTTGACATAAATCATAACCTTTATAACATGTTAATCATGATAAAATTCATATGAGAAATAAAAAGTAAAGGGTATAGATCATAAATTTTTGCATAAAGGCATATAAGCTTTTGATATGTAACATAACATTTCAAATGTGTGTAGCAAAATTAAGTTGGTAATTATTTCATATGAGCAAAAGAGAATATGTAAAAATAATTTTGTGAATTTTTGGAAATGAATTTTTTAATATCATCACATATAATAAAACATAATCATGAAATGCAAAGGATGAAGCTTTGTACTAACATATGATAGACTTCATCATTCATGTACATGATAGGGACCATTATGGTTTCCTTGTTAGTTTCAAGAAATGTAAGAAAATTTTGTACATAAGTGAGAATCTATTTTTTAATTTGATTATGTATGTAAGGTCATACCTTAAGAAGCAAATAGGTGCTAGCACATGCAACTAGGGATTTAACAGTGATAGATTTTCAAAATACTATGATTTTTTTAAATTGAAATTAAATTTCTGATTTAAGTATGCACGTAAAAATTCAGAAATTTGTGGGATAATTGTTGATTTAATGGGACCTAGTAGATACAAATAGGATTTTGAGGGAATTTTTGTTTTAAAATTACTATGAATTTTTGAATTTTGAAGTGATTTTCTGATTTTAATATGCAACTTAAAATTCAAAAAATGAATAGAAAATTATTAGGAGTTAGTTGATACAACTAGGGTTTGAGATAAAATTATTTTTGAAATTAATATTAAATTTTAGAATTTGAATCAAATTTTTGATTTAGATATGAAAGCAAACAATCATGAAATTATTGGATTAATATTTGAAAATTATTGGGACCTAGTGTATGTAACTAGGGTTTGAAATAAAATTATTTTAAAATTCACTACTAAATTTTAAAATTTTGGATGAATTTTTGCTTAAAATATTCTAGAAAAAATTCATAAATTTATGGGAAAAATTAGCTAAGAATTTACCCTAGGGTTTTTAGGGTTTTTTATGCAAAATTCAAAGTAAGTCAAGTACACCAAATGATTTATTATTTTTAGGAAATTAGTTGTTTAATTCTAAATAATAAACATGTCTAAGTAGATAAAATTAGTAAATAGTATCTAATAATTAGGATAATGATTTGTGAAAGTTGATTATAGTTATGGATTTTCTAAAAATAGTAGTGAGAGAGAAAATCAAATTTATATGATTGTGTTGTCCTGACTAAGATAGGGTTTGGAAATCTATGTGCAGGCTTGGGAGACTATCACAAATAGGAATATGGAGTTTGTTTCTTTATTGGATATGACCACAAAAAATAGGACACCCTACTATTTGGTACTATAGTCATAGTCTTACTACTACTATCTAAACTACTCACAAATATCCAATTTTTTTGGGTTTTGTCCACTGCATATATGTGAGCCTGTTTACCAAATTTTAGATCCTCATTGTCAATATAACTCCCTGTAGAGTTAATTATTCATGTTATTTTATATTTTATGAAATTAAATAGAAATTTTAAAAATAGGTAAAATGGGTTAGTAAGTAAAGGATATGCTAGATGCACTTCACACCTTGTGTATTGGTACGCTTCTTACATACTAATACTCTGAGGAGTGATATATCTATATGTAGTTCTCCCATTGAAGTTCTTGGTGAAATAGTAGTATGAATATATAATTTAATGAAAAAATATATTTAGTTTGAATGATGAAGGACTGGTTCAAAGGTTTAAATAATCTTGGAATGATGTCAGATGGTTTTATGTAGAGAATAGGGAAGATTGCTTGAGTGGTCTTTCTCTTATTCTTGCTCCTATCTTGAAAAAGAGTACCAACCATTCTAAATGGAATTTGAATGGAATTTTATATAAGATTTAATGATCATGGGTTAAATTAATTCACATTAAGCTAACATGAATTATGATAAGGATTCAAAAGAATATGACCATTAGAAGCAAAAATGCACTTCGATAACAATACTAGAAATATGACACCTTGGGTTTTAGTGTTGTAGTCCAAGTTTGGGCACTTTTTTCCATGGTTTATGGGACCTAGGGGGATGGATTAAGTATGGAAATAGAAATATGGGTCTATAAGGGTTTAGTCTACGAGGCTATTTATGACTGGGTATTAGTGAAAACATGCCTATGAGGGTCATGAGAGGAAGCAAGATGGACCTATGGATTGGATGTCATTAGCGAAACTCAAGTTACCAAATTAAAATTTTTATATGATTACACATAGATATTTCATTTGTCATTCATGTCTTACGTGATTCTCAATGTGATTTAGTATGTTCTATATTTCCTTTTTTCCATTCAACACTTTTTGTTTTCCATTTATGTTTTACATGTTTTCTTATCATTTGTCATTTATTTCCTATCATTTGTCATACTTTTATTATCATTTTTCCTTCATTTGCCAATCATTTTTCATTTATTTTCAATCATTTATCATTCATTTTCCATCATTTTATCATTTTTTTCCTTTAATATTCTAATCTTGCCTTACCAATCTTTATTTTCCAAATTTTCATAAAATCTCTATTCTTTCTAATTATTATATGCCTATTTTTAAACAAAAAAATCTATTTTTGCCTATTTTTTCACTAACTTCTATAGGTTTGCTTAGTGTAATATACATTGGACACCTTCATTTTTTGTAGTCTTCATATTTATCTACACCACTAAGGTAAGTTAAAGGTATGTGTTTTTTAATACAGTTCTTTCATTTATCTTATATGTTGCTTACTATACCATACATAGCATCAACATTATGTGTTATCATGTTTTCTTCCAAAGCACCATCTCATGTTCCACTTAGATGAAATGTGATGAGCTTTGGCTAGGGCATATGTATACACATAATATTTTTAACATTTATTGATTATTGACATTTAATATCTTGTAAGAACCTATCGGGTCTTAATCTGTCTAAGTGAACGCCTTAAGGAGTGCTCCATGAAATGGGTGGGTAGACCATTGGTGCTTCAAAATATTGTTGTTCCTTTTTCCACTTGCATTCCACACTATAGCCTCCTAAAACCATTGAACCCAAGATTATTCTTCTTAGTTCTACCTATTCCTATTATTTTCTATGTTTTATCCTTTATTTCTTACCATAACACCTTTTTGACCATTCAATTGTGCTAGGTTGACCAAGTTGACCTAACATAGTTTAGGGAATTTTTCTTTCTTTTGGTTTGTTGGTCTCTTGACTAACCTAAGATAGACCTAGAGAGTTATTTCTAAAAACATGCTAGGTTGATCAGGTCGACCTAGCACAGATGATGTTCCTGAAAGATTTTAGGGTAAGATACTACTATATATATAAGGTCATTTACCACCATTTAAGAAGAGTGAAGAATTAAGTGAAGAAGTGTAAATGAACGTATGCCTATTTACCATTCCACTTTGTGAATAAATACTTAGGGCCTAATACTTTTTTTTAGCTCCAATCTCATCTTGTGGATAAGTCTTTTGGATGATTTTTGTGTAGCCTAGAGGTGATTTATCTTAGTTATCCTTACATATCATGATAATATTTTAAAAAACACCTTGGCCAAGGGGAAGATTGAGGCTCAATAAATTCATCTTCAAAGGTAAGTATTCCTAACTTTATTCCTCCTTTGTAAGAGTAGATAGATAGTGCATTTGTATTTTCCCTTCCATGTATTATAATTTCATATACATTGATGTGAGTATATGTCTTCTATATAAATTTAGTTTAGTTGTTTATTTATTTTGTTTCTAACCCCTACTTTGTGCCACAAGCTTTGGTGTGCACTAGATTATATTTATTTTTTCCTATTATTATATTAGTGAAATATTAAATCATATGACACTTTTATGTTTGTATGATTATGCTAGACTATATGATTTATAACCCTACCTCACATAGTCTGTTATGACAAGTGATCCCCTAATTTGGTCTATTACATCCTCACATTAGTCATGATCCTAATTAACAAATGTATGCTATGAAACTAGAAGTTTAGGTGTGATCTATTCCATCTGATCTAGGATTGATTTATGGACATGATGCAATTTTGATTATATATAGATGCTATAGGAATCCCTGATTTCTTGGATTTTTGATATAGTAGGCAGGGTTGACTAGGTAAAAGAATGAAAGTGGATGTAGGTTGAATCTTGAAACCTATATCTTATGACTATGGTTATTTTTGAGTAGGTTTTAGACATAAAATATGCTAAACTATTCATGGAATTTGACCTATCACTAAAAGTCCAATAGTGAAGATAGTGAGAAAAACTAGGTAGAAGTAATAATGATATTATGGATGGGTCTTTATGGATTAGGGATGGATAAAAATGCACGGGGTTATATTTTAAGACCTATAACACATATTCCTGATGGATATAAGCCTTGAAGTTGTTTTTGTATGATATAAAGTTGATTTCAAACACAAACAACTTGGTCTAACAAAGTGAGGTTTGTATATAGTGATGACATGAGATTGGTTTTTAAAGACCAATATTTCTATTTTATCTCATAATATATTTATTTTAAGTTGATTTTATGATTTTTAAGGATCATATAAATTAATTTTAAACTCATGAAAGTGATTTTATAGGTGTTGTAAGTCATTTTCACCATGATTAGTTTTCAAGACAGAATGGTAGTACTGAGTAAGCTCGTGGGAGTTTTGAGTTAGAGGTTTTCTACTCTTACATGAAAAACATAATGCACATGAAATTGTTATTTGGAATATATATGACCGAAAAATTATTTATTTAATTTTATGAGTTAGAATAATAAGTTGAAATATGGAAGCCAAAATGACTTGTCTAGCTATGTAAGAACTGTGAAAGAGAAGGTAACAAATTGGTCTACAAGACTAATAGTTGACACTAGAACATGTGATCTATCTATTGGAGTATGTTTTATATTTAATATATGAAATATTAATTTTAATTATAATTCCTAGAATTTTCCTTATAGGAGTCAAAAACAATAATCATTAGGCATGTGTTTTTAGGGATTAAGACAATTTTCTGTGTGTTATTAAGATTGATGTTCTTGAGTCATTTTTCCTAGTGTAGAAATGTTTCAATAATATGATTATTTTATATAGATTCCATAATATATTATACATTAATATTGATATTAAAAAATTACCTATACTAGTGTTTGAGGTCAATTTGTTAATGACTGGGTTTTGAACAAATTGGTAGTTCTGAGTGAGATTTTTGATGAAGTGTTGCTGAGTCTTTAGAGCCTAAGTGATAGATTATAATGAGTTTTATGATTACCATTAGGTAATTAAGTTAAAATACATATGTTTATTATTCCTATAATTTATTTCTATAGGGTTTTTGAGTTTCATCTTTGAAGACAATGTTTTTGAGGTAATTAGGCATAATAGGTCTTTAAGGCCTAATGATGCTTTCAAAGTGTAAGCAAAGGATTTGTGAATTATTGATCATGGAGGAGGTTATTTTAGGTTTAAAAATAATTATCTAAATTTTTTTAGTTCTTTGGTGATGGAAATATGGGCCATAATGGGTCATGTTGTTCTATGGAAAGGATAGACCTAATTATAATTAGGTCTCTACTAGGCCTAAGGCAACATAATGGTCATCATATTTTGATTTATTATTGTGTGTAACGTGTCATAATAATTTTTTTGGGTTTAAACCTGATTTATTAGTGTTTTGGTCAATAGAGAGAGTGAGTGAACTAGTGACAAGTATAAGAAGGCCAATTAGGCCTATTTAGACTAGTTAGAGAAATAGGAGTGCAAACGAATAAAAGAGAACTTTGAGAAGTATAATAATGTCATGAAAACCATAATAGGGGAGTATAGTATTATTAGTTAATATTAAAAAAGAGTTATTATTATAAATATCATCAGAATATGACCTAAATTTATCAAGAAGAGAACTAGTTGAGCAAAGAGGCCTAATAGGATGTTTGTAAGAGATAGAAGAGTGTTGAGAGAAAAAGAAGGTGATCATCATCAAATAAGTGATAATGAAGTTTAAAAAGGTGATCATAGGTTAAAATTTCCTGATTTGGTGATAAATCACCTAAGGGTTGGTGCCTTCTTAGCAGTTTGTGTTTGTTGAAGGCCTAGTTGAGTTGGTGCTTAACTAGTGAGGGGTTGTTGTTGGCCAATTTTGGCCCACAATGAAACTACCTAGATGTAGTGTAGTATTTAATAGGTACTAATATATATAAATAATTAGATATCATAACTAATCAAATGATCAAATTTATTAGACAAATTTCTATATGGAATGAGTGGTCCAAGGGTCTCACATTGATCACAAAGCTTTTAAAACACATTAAGCTTGCTTAAAGTGAATTATTATTAATATATGGGGAAAACAAAAGGTTCAAAATAGGTATTCTTGGTGATCAATGAAATTAAAGATCAAGTAAAATTTCACATAGGTCTTATAAAATAATTTGGTGCTATAAAAATCTAGGAACAAGCTTTGTAAAGCGATACCATCATCAGGACATCATGAAGAACAAGACTAGATAACATGTTTATGAATTTTATAAATTATATCAAGAAGACTTGTTTGACTAAAGGAGTACATGTGATCAAATTTATGCATTCCTAAAACATACTCTACAAGTTTCATGTCTTGATGAGCTTTCTATTTCAATATCTAAGTCCTTAAAGTTGGTCACGTACAGTAAGACATTCACGTGAGTATCAAATTCAAGCCTTGATATATAACCATTTAAGTTTAAAATATTACTAATAGGTGCATGGATGTCATGAAAATAAACATAGGTTAACTCACTTAAACACATTATAAACACACTTAGAAAGCTTCTAGAACCAAAGGATTAAGAGGGAATAATCCTTTTATTATCAAGAACATCTCTTACTAATTTGGTGCCTCCATGACCTTTTTGCTTCTAGATCCAAGATTTCAAATTTGGTCAATAATGGAAGATGTTCAAACAAACATCAAACTTAAGATATGGAAAAAACCATTATGGTCTTAAATTTGACATTCTCATGGACATAAATGATGGTCCCATAGATGTCAAATGACAGTCGTGTGGACATAAAATTTAGACCATGATAAATATCCATTTGTTTTAAAGTGTAAGCAGATCAAATGGTTGGCATTCATTCATACCAAGGTATATCGATGGTTTGAGATGAGTTAAAATGTTAACAATATTGAGAGGCTACTGCATTGTGTAAGCACGTAAAGAAATAGACTGATAATACGATCCTATGATCAATGTGTGATTGACAAGTGGCATGAGCACATTCAAGATGATGTAAGATTTATAAAGTGTGTTTAATCTTGAAAATTAGGATCAATGGAGTGATTAGGGTCAAAGAGTTAAAATACTAAGAAAGTATTAATTACTAATGAAATTAAAGGTTGAAAATCTAAGGTACTTCTTAGATAGCAAACACATGACCAAGGTCAAACCAGGGTAAGCTTTTTGAAGGGCACATGCCTCCATTGAAGCTCAATAAAACACCATGAAAAATACATAGTGATGTAACCAAGGTGATCAACAACATCAAGGACTACCGTTGGGACTTAATATGGACCTTCAGTATGACATTTTATAGATTTTTGTGTTCGTTCTATGACTATGTTCACCATTATGAAAAGGATCCATGTATATGGTGAGTCCTCAATTCTTACAAAGATAAAATGGATCTATATGGACATAATATGATCTAGAATGAGGCTATAAAATCTATAGGTCTAAATTGATGTAAATAATATAATAAAACAAATAATCTTATATTGGTTTACTTCCTATAAAATGGACCTATGATCTATATATGGAAATAAGGTAGATATGTGACTAATGTAAGGGCTCTCATATGTCGACATGGTTTTATCATCAATAAAATAAGTACCAAACATCATTCATGGAATGGATCTATCATTTTTAGGATTCAAACATTTGATCGCCATGAGAAATTCAAGTGATCTTAGGGTCCCAAGGTGGTGAACTAGTGGTTGGAAAAGTAGTTAAAGCCATTGATTTCATTCAAAAAAACTTTGTCATCATGAATAATAAGCCCTTGTCTTCTAGTGGATATATTAGCCAATGAGAAGGAACTTGAGGATTATTGGGATAAAATGAGATTATCTTGTTGATAAGGATTGATCTTGACTAGAAGAAGACTTGTGTAAAGGAAAATAATCAATGAACTACCACCTCACTTATTTATCATGATGAACCTTTCTATACTCTCCTAAACATGTTCCCATCTCTTTATTTTTCCTTTTCCACTATATATATATGCTTTGAAGCCTAAAAAATGATCCATTTATTCCCTCTCTTGGATATGACTAGACTCTATAATGATTTATCTTTTAACTTCTTGATATGAGTATAAAACTATTTTTAGTTTTCATTATTCTAGTATAGTGTGTACATATAACTTTCATTATCATGTGGTAAAAATCTCTCCCTTGTTACGTCTTGATCTCACCTAGTTACTAGTTGATCTTATTATGCAGGTCATGTTTAATATTCAAATATATTTTTATTAAGGTTTGCATGTGGATACATTAACTAATTAATGTCTTGCATTATACCTGTCCATCACTTCCCTTAGATTTTGATCATTTGGTGAACCTTAGCATGAAATATTGATGCATGAAAAATAATTGGAGTCCTAGATCTAGTATTTTGCTTATCTCATTAGTGTTTAATAAGATTTAAAATGGAGTGGATCAACCATATTTTAGGTTCATCACCATTGTTAGCTTATATTTCCCTTTCAAGTTATCTCTCTCTTCCTTTTCCCTAGTCATTAGTAGATTTTAGTAGTGGAAATGCGATAAAAGGATGTATTTAAGGAGCTAGCCTAATTAAAAATCCTAGAGGTCTAACCCCATTATAAGATACCCATAATCTAGGGTCAATCCCATGTTGAGATATATTTTGGAAGAGGACCTAAATAATCCCTTGCCTAGCTATGATGTAATCTTGACCTCTAATAGTTCTGGTATGCCCAGTGGGACAAAGGTCCAAAAGAGTGGGAAGATCTTGATGTGTCTTTCCTCTCATCATCTTTTAGAATTAAGCAAGTTAGCACCAATGGTAAATCCAAATTAAAATTTCTAGTTATGAGCAGACCAAGTATGTCTCATTACAAATTTTAGTTAGTTCTTGCATCTCATTTGCCATATGAGGTTAATATGAAAAAATATGGTGAATATCCCTATTATACACCTCCTTATTATTAGTATAAATATCATTCTCATGATCCTTATTATCAAGTGCATGACTCTTACCTTCCCCATCATAATGTTTCTCCTTACCAACCCTATCATGAGCCATCCATACTAGTAATTAGGTATACTTTAATGAGCCTTGAAAATCATGCATTAAAGTTATAATCCTAAAATTATTATGGCCAAGATGTACCTACTCACTAGTTCATGATGTGAGAGATTCATTTCAATAAGTGAAAGGAGAATGGGAATCTATTGAGAGAGAAAATTGGAATAATATCATAGGTTAGATGATGGATATAGGGGTTATATTTAACATTAAGGATAAGATAAAAAAAAATTGAAAAATAGAATATCCAATTCCATCAACCTTGTATATATTCATATACACCATCTAAACATTCATATGTGTCATCCATTCTTCCCCAAGAAACTATTCGATGTGATCCTCCAAGTGTCCCAAGTTCTTCATGTGCTCCTTAGACCTTCTCTTCTTAGAGATATATCCAAGATAGTTGTCAAAGAAAGAAATAAACTGATATTGAACAATATGCTATTGAGATCTAAGACTCCTTTCTTCCTCAATAACCCCTTAAAGGTCCTTCAAATTTACAAGCTATAATAAAGTGGTAAAGTTATGTGGTGGACAAAATGATAAAAAACTAGATTTGAGAACCTAGGTTAAAGAAAGATCTGAACCTATACTAGTCTCTCCCACCCATCCTCAAAAATAATTTTATGTTCCCTATCATAAATCCACTATCCATTTTAAATAAAATCTAATCTACGAGAATATAGAGAGTCAAATCAAAGAGTTGGAGCTGAAGACAAGGAAAGAAGAGTAAAATGAGAATCAAAAGGGTAAAGAAGAACTTCTATCTTTTCCATCTTGGAACCAAATCATGAAGTCAACCAAATCCAAATACATTGAATCCCCACCCCTCCCTACTAAATAATATAGGTCATTTCCATCTTGTAAATCCATCCAAAATGATATGTAAAATAAGGAGGAATTGGTGATCATGGAAGTCAAATGAGAGACCATTCAGCCTCCACTCCATTCCCCTCAAAAGCTTAGAATCTTTCCTTCACAAAGAACCATTCAAAAATCAAATCAATAGAGAGAGAGAGGAGGTGAAGGTGATCCAAGAAGAGCATCTCTATGAGAAAAATCAAGAACCTATGGTAACTTATTTGAACATATCTCATCTTGCTAAATATTTTCAAGGGTCTACTATTCCACTCTTTAAAAAATAACCTCTCCTTTGTGAGTAAAATAGAGTAGATGGAGCTAAAGAGATATTAAATAATTATGACTTAAATTACAAAGAAGATATAATCATTATTATAATTCCACTTGGAAAGAGTAATCATGTTTCATTTTTTCATAATGCCAAAGAAGATGAGTTATAAAAACAAGTGTAAGTTAGAGATGAGGTCCAATGAGAAGAAGTCTCAGATGTGCATCAAGAGGCTATTTCTCAAGAACCTCTTTATCACATATCATATATCCAAAATCAAGAGTTTTATAAAGATGTTATGTTAGCTAATATATATTAAGTATAGGCTCATATTTATTTGGAAGGTAGCGATGAAGATAACTCACATAAAACTATTACTAAGATAAAGAGCATTCCTAAAGAAGAAGACCATTGGTAATAGTTGTACCATGATTTCATGAGTGAGATTGATGGACTTAATATGGAATAATTGGATAATGGAATAGTTCAATAGGTTGAATCTTCATCTAAGGATTCCATTAATGTTTTGGAGCTTTAGGAAGGTAGTGATACTTTGGAGATGCCAAAGTAAATGGGAAGGCTGGTCTTGATGTGAGATAAACCCATGAGGGTTTGATACAAATTCAATTCAAGCATGAGTTTGATATATCTCTTATTTAAAAGGATCAAGATACCCTTTAAAATAATCTTATCTAGTTTGATCAATGTGAATAACACTATCTTGATGACCTCATGCATCAAAAATAAAATATTGAAGAAGTAGTGGTTCTAGATGATAAGGAGGACAAAGATAATTGAAAGTTGTAAATGAATATTTTCCAAGAGCTTTAATATCTTTACCAAATTAAGGGTCAAATACTTGAGAAGGTAGAGAAATAGTTTTCCATGTAGAGTAATGACCAAGATTGGGTGGACTATGTAGAGCTCCTTGATGAGATTGATGAGTTTTTAGCTGATAATAAGGAGAATAAGGCCACTCAAGGTGTGAAAAATACTCAAGCACAATGCTTAGATAAGGTGTCACTTGTAGGGATTATAACTAATAAGAAGTATGAGAAGAATCTTGAAGAACAAGACTAGTTTGTCTTTATTGGTGACAAGTTTTTTGTTGATGAGTCACTCCAATAGATTCTAAGAGAATTGGTAACAAGAGAAATGCCTCATCAAGGGTCATGTTAAATAAATATCCTAATTTGTGACTTATACCATATCTTGGACTAAGTGAGCCTCTAAATATTATTTTTGATCCAAGTGGATCATGCTTTGTTCTAGTTATTTATTTTCCTTGTACATAATTAGTTGTTTATTTTCCACCAAGTGTTATTATATAACATTATGTTAGTGGTTCTTGCTTTGGTATATTAGTTTCCCTTATTTTCAATGTTTCCATTAAATAAGTGCCTTAGGGCACTTTGTTTTGTTTTACTCCTTATGTTTTATTTATTATTTCATGAGGAGTTTTCAAAGATTGGCAACCAATGTTAAATCTAGGTCAATGTGTTCGACCAAAGAGGAGACTCCATGCCTAATGGACTAGACAAGGTAACATGGTCTAGGTTATCAAGCATATTAGGCATATTTCTCTATGAGTCACTAGAAATGTTGGCCAATTTTGGCCCACATACGAAATTACCTAGATGTAGTGTAGTCTCTAAGAGGTCCTGATGTAGAGAAAGAAGAAGAGCACCTAATTGATCAAATGATCAAATGGCTTATATAAATATCTAAATAGAATGAGTGGTCCAAGGGTCTCACATTAATCATAAGTATTTTAAAACACTATATAATTTATTAAAGTTCATTTTGATTAATCAATAAGGTAAACAAAAGGATCCAAATAGGTCTTCATGGTGACCATTGCAATTCAAGAGCAAGGACAAGTTCACATAGGCCTCATAAAATAATTCAGAGCTACAAAAGTTTAGGAGCAAATTTTATGAAGCTAGACCATCATCGAAGAACCAAACTAGATAACATATTTGTGTATTTTATAAATGAGCTCAATAAGCCTTACATGACCAAAGGATTATGCATAATCAAATTTATTTATGCCTAGAACAACTCTATAATTTTCATGTCTTCATGAGCTTTCTATATCAAGATTTAAGTCCTCAAACTTGGTCATGTAGAGTAAGGCATTTATGCAAGTGTCAAACTCAAGCCTTAGTAAATAGTTATTTAGGTTTAAATGATCAGTGTTATGCACATGGATGTCATGAAAAATAACATAGGTCATCTCACTTGAACACCTTGTAAAAACACTTATAAAGCTCCTAGAACTAGCAAATTAAGTGGGCATAATTATTTTAGTATCAAGAACATCTCCTACAAATTTTGTTGCCTCCATGACCTTTTCACTTACATATTTAAGATTTCAAATTTAGTCAATAATGGGAGACACTCATACATACATCAAATTTAAGATATGGAAAATACCATTAGGGTCTTAAATTTAACATTCACATGGACGCCAGTAATGGTCTCATAGATGTCAAATGAGATTCACACAAACATCAAATTTAGACCACAATAAATTGTTATTTGTTTTCAAATAAAAGTAGATATAATTATTAGTATTCATTCATACCAAGGGAGTTCAATGATGTAAGATGAGTCAAAAGGTCAAGAAGCTTAAGATGCCACCACATGGCATAAGTGTGTAAAGCAACATATTGATAATAAGATCTTGAGATCAATGTATGAGTGACAAGTGACATGAACACATTCAAGCTGATAGAAGATTGATGGAGTATAATTAATCATGAAAATCAAGATAAATGGAGTGAGTAGGATCAATGAGTCTATAGACTAATCTAATATCAATGACCAATGAAATTAAAGTTCAAGAAGCTAAGCGACTTCCTAGAGATTAAACACATGACCAAGGTCAAACAAGGGCAAGCTTTTCAAAGGGCATATACCACCATTGAAGATTGATCAAACACCATGAAAAAGACACAATGATGTAACCAAGGTGATCAATGACATAAAATACCACCATTGGGACTTAATATAGACCTTTGTTTCAACATTTTATAGCTTGTAGGCTTCTTTCTATGATTGTATTCACCATTCTTAAAAGGATCCATGTATATGATGAATCCTGAATTTTTACAAAGATAGAATGGATCTAGGTGGACCTAATGGGATTCATAATAAGGCTATGAAATCTATAGGTATGCATCAACATAAAAACTATAGGAAAACCAATAATCTTAAATTAGTTTTTTGCTTATAAAATAGACCTATGATCTAAATATGGAGATAGGGTAGATATGTGATTAATGAAAAAGGTCTCATCTATCATTGTAGCTCTATCATCAATAAATTAGGTACCAATCACTATCCATGACATGGCTCTATTATTTTCAATATTTTAATATTTGATCCTCATGAACAAGTCAAGTGGGCTTAGGGTCACAAGGTTGTGAACTAGTGGTTGGAAAAGCAATTAAGGGCATTGATTTCATTTAAATATACTTTATCATCATGTAGAAAAAACCCTTATCCTATAGTGGATCTCTCAGCCATTGAGGAACTCAAGGATTATTGGGAAAAAAGAAGTTATCTTGTTGATAAGTATTGATCTTGACTAGAATAAGGTATGCATAAAGGAATAGAATCAATGAATTACCACCTCAATTCTTGAGCATGATGACTCTTTCTCCACTCTCCTACACATGTTCTCATCTCTTTATTTCTCCTTTTTTACTATATATAGAGGCATTAGAGCTTCAAAAATGATCCCTCTATTCCCTCTCTTTGGCATGACTAGACTCTACCAAGATTACACTTGTAACATCATTAGATGAATAAAAGACTATTTTTAGTTTTCATTGTTCTAGTATAGTGTGTGCATGCTAGTTTGATTTACATATGTGGTAGAAATCTCTCCATTTTAAAGTCTTGATCTCACCTAGTTATTAGTTTGTCTTGTTATGCAGGTCATTTTTAGTGTTAAAATATCTATTTATTAAGGCTTGCATGTGGATACATTGAATGTTTAATGTATTTTATTAGACCTTTCCATCACTTCCCTTAGATTTTTATTATTTGATGAACCTCTGCATGAAATAATAATATATGATAGATACTTGGATTCCTAGATCTAGTCTTTTGATTATCTCATTAGTGTTTAATAGGAGCTCAAATGGAGTGTATCAACCATATTTTAGGTGTATCACCATTTTTATCTTAGGTTTCCCTTTCATGTTATCTCTCTCTCTCTCTCTCTTTTCCCTAGTCATTAGTAGATTTTAGTAGTATAAATAAGCTAAAATGATGCATCTAAAGAGATAGCCTCATCAAAAATCCTATAGGTTTGACCCTATTATAGGATACCCATATTCTAGGTCAATCCCATGTTGAGATATATTTGGGTAGAGGACTTGAATAATTCATTTCCTAGCTAGGGTGCAATCTAAACCTCTAATAGTTGGTGTTCCTTGTGGGATTGGTTCCTCACTAACTATTGATTCATTGATTATATTACTATAGTCCAAGTTGTATTTTAATGGGTTTTATCACCCATTAGGGTTTTCCATATATATCTTATACTCACATGTTCTATTCTTGTGTGGATTCTTGTTTATGCATTAGTCGATGTATGTGTTTAAATGAATGCTTCATGGATGATAAGTGAGATTGAATGATTATATTTAGGGAACTAATTAAAACCCTACATTAGTTGTTGATATTCTAAATATTAACCTATTATAGCTATATAAGAACTTCATGTACATTATATTCTTAAACTTTGGGCATAATGACTTAGGAACATCATTCTTACTAACACATAAAAAACTACCTAAATGCTCCAAAACATAGTCATGAAAACAAAGACTTTGAATACCTTTATAAACACTTTAATGAACTTAAAAAGAGTTTATATGACCCTAAAATAATATTATAACATTTTTAAACAACTATATTATAATTTCAAAAATTAATATTGGTCTTATAGACAAATCTCATGGATTCACTATACACAGACCTCAAAGTGTCAAATAAATTAGATTAAGATAAAATTTATGCCATATACACACATATTAAAAAATAATATCCATTATGGATATGTTTTATATGTCATAAATAGTAACCCCATACATTTTTACTCATCCCTAATCATTTTCAACCCATCCCTAATTTCATTCTCACTTCTGCCTAGTTTTTTTCACTATCTTCCTCACTAAGCCTTTTTAGTGATAAGCCAACTTCCATGAAAAATTTAGTATAATTTTATTAAATAAACTACTAATATAATTACATATAAATAAAATACAAGTCTCACAAATCATCCTCCAATCATTTTCCTGCTTTGACCTAGTCAACCCTACCTGTTACATAAAAATCTAAGAAATAAGGGGTTTTTTGTACCTTCTATTCACTCTTTTAATATAATAATGCCACATGTAGGTATTTATGAGAGTTATGTACATGTTAAACTAATAAATATAGGTCATACAATTCATTTTGGGTCATTTATATCAATATCTTCTATATCAAGTCATTGTTAGGGTTTTAGAGAGGGTTAAGACCACCTTATAGTCTTAAAAATCATTGATAAATATTGGGATATTAATCTAAAAAATAATTATTTGAAAATTTAGATAATATATATAACCAACTACCATTAAATTCTTAGGATCTATTTCAAATGTTTCATGTTCCAACGAGCATGAGAAAATCATTCTTAGGTCAAGAAAACCTCATTTTGTGCACACATAAAATCTCAAAAACAAATTTCATGATTTATACAAAATTTGACATAAAAACTGGTTAAAACACTTGAAATAACACTTTACACCTATGAAAATTATCTCATTATTTGTATCATATTGGAAACTAAATTTGACCCTTCATTAATCCATATTAGGTCTCTTTGTACATTAAGCTTTAAAGTACCAATCCCAGTTGGACCCTAAACATACCTTGAAACCACTTACACTAATATAAAAACTTCATAATTATTTAATATGACATCATATCATGATCTTACACTAATAATATTATTCTTATAAGCCTTAGACTATTCTCCTGATCATGCTACCAAGCATATGCCTTCTTACTAGGTCCTTTCATGCAAATGAATAAGCCATGAATTGGCCTTGAAATATAATTGGAAAGATTATCTACCTTATAAAAATGTTTACACATTGTCAAACATATTCTAACATTCTCTACCACTAATTTTCGTTCTTCATGGACCTTGATAACACCTCAAGACTCCTCATTAGGTCAAGCATGGTTTAGGACTAGTCTGGTTGCATGCTTAGCCTTAAGACCTTAGCCTTAAAGGTTTACCTTGAAAATTTATTAAGTGTTTAAAAAATTTATATGCATTCTTGGTCATCCTTAAACATTTATTCATACATGTGTGTATCCATCTTACCAGACCACCATATTCATACTTATGCTCATGGTATGACAATGCACCTTAAGACTAGTGCTCAAAAGTATGATTACCTTGTATCTTTATCTTGACCTTGACATGTCATCAACCTCAAAATAATTACCATGTTTCTTTAAATTCTCTATTAATATAGATATGATAGGTTTCCTTCAAATTCTCTCTTGTTATAATACTTCCTTGTCACATACCACTTCACCATGAATGACATCAACTTTGGCCTTGACATTAATGACATCCATATTGACCTTGACATAAATGAAAACATTTATGCCAAAAAAATAATAATAGGAAAATACCTCAAGAATATCCCCTTTTTTCATTGATGTCAAACACTCAAACAAAATTGATCATTCTCATCTCCCCAAGCTGGGTCTTCTTCAAACTAAATTTTTTCACAAACTAGAACTTTTCTCCCCCTATGACATTAAATAAAAAGGGTCATATCTTGAAAAATATATTATCATTGGACCTGGAACAACACACATTTTCTATCGAAACAAGATGACTCTCTCTCTTTGACAAAAACTCAACACAGATCAAGCTCATAACCAACTATTAAATATCTTCTTGGAAAATACACCTACTCTTGGATCATTATTAGATCCCTTTATCTCCATGAGATATTTAAAAACTATTATTAATGTGACTTTGTTTTATCAATCCATCATACAAATACATTTTAACCCATCTCTTGAAAATATACCTCTTATATACTATTTATTGAACTTTGGATTTGAAATAAAGAATACAAAGTTCCCCCTAATTCTAAGTATCCTTTATGCTTATGCTCACTAGCTGAGTGCTCAATGAAGCTTAATGGAGTCACCTCTTTTATAGGGTACTAAAACAAAATAAATACAAGATATTCCTAGATCTACATGTCCTCACTATATTAAAATTTCTTGATGATCCTATTATGATTGAATAGACTCTTTGGCTTGACATCTTCAATATTTTTTTGAAAAACATTTTGAATTGGTATATTTATCTTGACTCCATCCACAAGTTAAGATGATGGGGAGAATTATTGACACCCATTTATATCTGACCTATACTCCACCATGGAAAATAGTCCACTTGGAATTAGATACTGATCATCATTTACCTTATCTACCTTTGGTCTCCATTCATTGTCTTGTATTATTTCTTTCACTCTATGGGCCTCAATCTTCTTGTTTTGACTCAAGAATCCATGATTACAGAACTTTTAAATATGAAAAAAAAATTAACAATTGAAACACATTATTCCTCTTGATGAAAACACATAATTACCCATACCTCTTGATTGATGATTCTCCTCATAGTTTTATGCATATTCATTCTTAGAGGGTCTTCTACAATGCCTTGATATTTGACCAAATTGGTTACATGAATAACAATAACCATTGAAAGGATTATCATACCTTATAAAATTAGGCTACCTGATATGATTAGTACTCATTCTACCAACACCATCATTTCTTGATTGACCATTGACCTTTAATTTTTAATTCTCGTTGATCACATTAGTATTCTTATTTTTGTCTCCATTGAAACTAAGACATATTTTATCATTGACAATCTTTTGACTATTCAAATTATTATCTAGATCATTGGTACTCTTTTCAAAATTTACAAATAATTTTACCTTACTTGATGTTTGATCCAACTCAGCTTTAAAATAACCCACTATAGTTACATCCCTTACACATTTTTCTTCTTTAGCATTTAGGATTGAATTCACAATCTCAATTTGAGTCTCTACCTATTTGAATATTTCTTCTTGTTCCTTGGAGTATTTGATCAATCTATTTTAATTTGATCCTCATAGTCTTTAATAATAGAACTTATCACCTTATTCTTCTTCTTCACCATTTTCAATTCTTCTAGAGCATTCATCAACTCAACCTTAAAGTCCACCTCATCTTCTTCTTCATCTAAATCACCAATAGTACCTCTAAACCACATGGATTCTTCTTCATTTGAATAGCTTGCTTCCTTATTCATGAAGACAAATTAATTGACATTAGGATCAACACCTTCATGATCACTCTTATAATTACTTATCTCACTCTTATTAGATGATTTATAGTCTTCCTTAGTGTAAAAGCTTATTTTGTTCTTGAAAAACTTCTTGTCATCATACTTTATGGAGCTTTACTATTATTATTAGACATATAAGACTTTTTATAATCATTATGACCTTCATCATCCTTTGTATTATGATTATGAGTGAACTTGTTATCAAAGTGTCCAATTTCTACATAATTAAAGCACTTGAAGGGTAACTTACACTTGTAACTACCTAAACTAGTTTTCAACTTTCTTTCAAACATAACTATCAAATCATGATCATTAATATCAAAATCATTATTATATTTTAATTTATTACCTTTTTTATTCTTCTCCTTTGACTTATTGTCTCATTTTAAATTATCTTCCTTCTTTACAGATCTTGTTTCATTTGTCCTTATCTCATAGGATGTTAGGGTGTCATGAATTCCATTCGTCTCTAGTTTATCTAGATATTTCATCTCTTTAATAGTAGACACTTCATAATAAAAGTTAGGAGTTAGAGATATCAATACCTTTTAAACAATAATATTTTTAAAAATTCTTTACCTTTGCCTCTTATTATGTTTAACACTTCATCAACCCTCAATAGGTAGGCTACAATGGTCTCATCTGCATTCATCCTTAGGCTTTAAAACTATCTTCTATGGGTTTGTAATTTAGCCAACTTGACTTTGGAGTCTCCATCATGGATAGTATTAAAATTGTCCCAAAATTATTTGGAATACATATAATGCATCACCTTTACAAGATCTACCTCTGATAAGCCATAAAGAATACCATTCATTGATTTTGAATTATTATCAGTAGCCTTCTTACCTGATGCATCTATAGGGGGAATAAGAGTTGTAGTATATATATCCAAAACTAATTGAAAAACATCATGACCTTGAGATATCAATTATTTTCCCATCTTGGCACTCCAAAAATCATAATTAAATCCATTGAACAAATTATCCTTACTTGTAGATAAACCACCTTATGATTGACTAACCATATTCACTTGCTTAAGATATAATTTAGATTATTAGGCATAATTTAAAGGACATTATTTGATACCAATTATGTTAATTAAAACTAATAATATTGGGGTTGAATTAGTGCCCTTAAAATAATCATTCAATTTCACTTATTATTCATGAAGCATTCATTCAAACACATACATCAATCAGTGCATAAACAAGCATCTAAATAAAAATATAACATATGAACATAATAAATATGTTGTAAAACATCATGGGCAATAAAAATATTTGAAACATATCTTGTAATAACACCACAAACAACACCAATCCATAAAGAACACCAACCCCTCACTAGTCAAGCACCAACTCAACTAGTCCTTTAACAAGCACCAATCTTATAAGGAATCACAAACCCCCTAGATGAATCACCACAAAATTATAAAATTATAACCTATGATCATGTTTAGATACTTTTTCATTATTCAATTGATGATGATCACCTTATTTTTCTCTTCACACTATCAAATTCCTCTCAAATAACCTATTAGGCCTTTTCGGTCAACTGGCCCTCTTCTTGATTAAATTAGGCCATATGAACCAAATAATCATCTATAGAATCAATATTATAACTTAATTAAATATTAAAAACACATATATTATGGTTTACAATCCCTTTACCTAGTTTCTAAACTTTATTTCTTTTGTTCATATCCTCAATATCTCAACTAGTCAAATTAGGCCTATTAGACCTTCTTCTTAGACATGAATCTTGATTTCACATATATTGGTTGGAAAAAAAATAAACATACTTATATCACCATTATAATATATAAATTTTTTTTTTCACAAGTGAAACAACCATTACATATCCTGGTCACCACTTATAAGGACCAAAACCACCATTAGACCTAATAGAGACCTACTGCAATTAGACCTTCTCAAAGCACACATTTCACCTTGACCACCTTGGAACATTATTTTCACTTATATTTTCACCATTTGAGTATATTTCTCAGCTCTCCTCATCCAAGTGGCATAATTCAAACACCTTTAGGTTGTGGGTGAGCCTAAGAATGATGTGAATCTCTAGATATGACTATCTCCCTTGATGTACCACTTATAGATCACTGACACACCTATGCTTGTGAGGGAAAAGGGAGAGAAAAATAAAAGTAAAATATCCTAAGGTAGGTGATACATAAAATTTATTAATGACTACCAACCAACTGTATGTCACAGATGAGACCAAGAGACTAACTAAACATACACTTCTCCAATTAGAATCTTCTCACATCAATATTTCGTTATGAGGTTTTGATGAATGTTTAGGATAAGAGGACTATAAAAGATGCATAAAATGGAACTATTTGAATATACTAACTTACTAAACATTGACACATCATAAAACACTTCACGTGACTTACAAGAAGAAGCTTTCAAGTTGTAAATAGGTGGGAGAAAGAGATAACAATGCTAAGGAAACGACATTCATCACATTAGAAAGATCTATTATTAAAGTGAGAAAAATATTAATATTCATGTAATAGGTAAAAATAAGTAGTATTTATTGATCCATGGTATGCAAATGAGTATGGATTCTCTATACTCAGGGGGAGCACAATTTCCAAAGGCCAAAATGGCTAGTTCTTTTAGAACTTGAGAGAGAGAGGAGAAGAGAGAAGTACAAAGTTCACAAGGAAAATTTTAAAGATGATAAAATGAGTTAATTATTCATGGTAAAAGAGTGTGAAACTTATCATGAAAATTTAGGAAGCACAAGTGTCACCCCAAGTCATGAATCTCTTGAAATGTGGTATAGGAGTTCTCAATTTACACAAGGAATCTACCTTCATTATTCACCCCTATTTAAACATCCAAAAACTAAATTAGGGATAATTGTAATTATTATAATAAGATTTAATGGTTTCATATATGCCTATACATGCATTGGTTTCATTCCTAGTCATCTAAAATCTTCTATAAGTGAGCCATCACTACCTACACTTAAAGAGAACTTCTCTTTCACACACCCCTCACACTCGGCCTCAAAAAAGGATTAATTTTTCAATTAAAGTTTTTAAAATTTATTGTAAGAAAATTTTAAATACCATATATTACCTTAGATTCATCAAGCACACCTCAAAATTAGTTTACTTAAAGCTTTTCATCCTTCTCACTATCATGTTCACTATGTCAGTTCTGACTGGCTAAGATGAAGTAGCTAGTAAACACACTTAGGATTTTTTTAAATGAATTAAATGGAAATATGTATTTATATTTAGTCTCAATATTCCTTCAAAAAAATAATTCATCTCTTGAAACCTCATAGAACCTGCACAATACACAAAATAGTTAAAAAATATCCTATTTTGTACTCCATCTGTATAATTTTATACAGTCTAAAAGTATGGGTATAATCATAAGATATTATTATACAATTTTAAATAAATTTAATGGTCACTCTAGACAATTTTTATATCCCTCTAACCTCATTCACCTAATTGGGTCATTTTTAAGGGTTTATAAGGGTTTTTAGACCATTTTTGCCCTTAATCTTTTTTCATAAAGACCCGACATTAGAAATACAAATAAATTAAATTATAAAAAATATAAATACCATTTATAACATATTTAAACTACATTTACCTCCATGCACATCCTCATAAAATATATGAACATTCAAAACTAGCCTACCAAGCTTGCTTCTCCATTTGCATAGGCCTAATGTTGGTTCCAAGAAAAAAATGGTTCTCATTATTTTTTTAATACATAAAAATATATTTTAAAAATATATTATGATTTAATAAACATTTTCTAGTCCATTGGAGTACTCATCTCAGGTTAGAATTGGAAGTGACTCTCCATTTGGCTTCTATGCCTGACCCTACCAATTAGACTTGACTACAAGTTTGGTGTTCTAGGAATATTTTCTAAGATTATCCATAATTTTGTTGATTAATAATGTTTTTATATGTATTATTAAACTTACCACATCTTATTTAAGGTATGTATATCCTCTGGTCCATCCATTTGTCTTCATTTACCAAAACCTACTAGTTTTGACTCTAGGGAAGTACCCTCTATCTAAGATAAAATATAGGGTACTTACCCTATTCCCTCAGACCAAGTTAATAATTTATGGGCTTCATAAATTAATATATATCCTATAAAAAAAACTCTATCCTATTTTCAGGTCATATGACCTTCCAAAAGCACTAAAATTTTATACAGACTACTAGGCAAAAAGATTGTGTGTAGGATTTACACTTTAGACTATGTAGTGCATTTAAAGAGAGCTTTATGTTTGAATTTATTTATTTAATTATTAAATTAGATATAAATTATATTTTAAATCCATTATAATCACTCCATAACTATAACTCTTATTAAAACCCCTCAAGTCATGCCTTTTGTCTGATTGGTCAAGGCATTTGATTGTGTTTCATGTTTCAATTACGTATTTGTAGGTGATAATACATGTTTTAGGTTTTGGATAATTAATAATTTTTTTTATAACCTATTATTATCATTTTGTATTATTTTTACCAATTTTATTCATTATTATGCACTACCAACACCTAGGCAGTACTCCTTTATGCTCACTACTTGAATTAGTCAAACATAGTCAATTATGCTGGGAAGGGTAAAACCCTATAGGTGAAGATTTATTGTTTGATAGGATACACATAAATTTTGTGTCTAATTAGGAATTTTAATTCATCTCCCAACATCTAAAATTTATGATTTCATGTCTAAGCCCTTGCTATAGATGATGTAGAAAATGACCCTTGGTTGTAGGTGCATGGTTCAAGAACTTGACACCTATAGGTAAATGTAGGGGCATAAAACATAGTTTATGAGCCTTTTTTGAAGATAATTTTAATAATTTTATTTATTTACTATTTATAATATCCTTTAAACATGATAATATGCATCATTTTTAACCTTGAATGCTAGAGTCATCTTGGAGCTTTAAATATTGTAGGTTTCACTACCTATGTTTAGTGCATAAAAGCACAACTTTAGGACCTCTAAATTTTGTCTTTCACTAACTTAATACCCTCCATATTTTTCATGCATTCCCTCATATTTATAGGCTTCAATATAAGGTCATAAATATTCATAAAGGGCATTGAAAACCTTGTTGTATGTCATCCAAAAAATGGTGACATCCTTTGTTTCACTCCTCTAGGGAAAGTCTCCTTGAATATAGTCATTATTTATTTGAGAATGGTTCAAAAAATTACTTATTAACTTTAGGATTAAATCATATTTTTCATACTAACAAAAAATTTCACAAACCTCATGGAATCTCCTAATCATGCCAAAACTTCTCTAATCAACATTCTCATTTTTCTACTAGTGCCCCCTGTAGGTGGTCATTTTCATATATAGGTAGTGGGTAAAAACTTAGGTAATATGAATTGTGTTTTTACTTTATTTATTTTTATACCAATCTAAAACATTAAAAAAATATACTCTTTTCATAGTCAATAAACTAGCTTAGCTTATATACTCCCTCCCAATATGGCTGGTCTCTATGAGGACACCTGTAGGTGAGTATAATGGTATAAGACTATGAATGACTATGTTTACTAGCTACCATAGTCCCTTTCTCACTCTTTTAAGTTCCAATTTCATATTAATATCCTAATATAATTATTAACACCTTAAAATCATAATTACATCTCCATAAATTCTATACACACCTTCATTGTACGTAACTCACCATGGTTGACTGTGTATAATAGTCATAACATAAACTATCTACAATCCCATGAAAAATTGATTAGAGAATAATATTTCAAGTTAAGTGGAATAATAAGGACAATTAAACATAATAATGAATCTATATCAACATTTTGAGTCCATTATCAAAGCAAGAAGGAATTGGAAATGGTAGAAACCTATCTATCATCTCAAATAAGACCAATATACAAAATTGAGATGATTGGCTCATCAAATCAACTCTAAACATAAAATAAAGGATGAGAAACATTTGAGAGGGGAGTAAAAGACATATATAATCAATATCATTAGTTAGAATATATGGATTTGTTTAAACCAAGGCAAAACCTGTAGGGTGCATAGATTAGCAAGAAAAATAGAAAGTCTAACTTCTTAGGAATGGTTCATAAATTAGAAACCACCTTTCCTATACAAAAAAAACATAAAATTAAAGTTTATTGAGTTTATAACACACCCCCAAGATTATTTTTCCTAAAACCTCTCCTTCTAAGCCTACCAAGTACAAACTTAAGGATTATTCTTACTTTCCAAGCTTAGTGGAAGAAGAGAGAACCAGTTTTCTTCAAATTTTCAAGATTATGATCAAAATTATCATTAGAGTGAGTTTATTGAAGACCAAGAGACACTCCTAAAATTATCTCAACTATATGAGTCTATAAAATTTTGTACACCTCATTAAATTTTCATTTTTTCCAATAGAACTACTCATTGTTCTGAATAACCTACTAATTTTTAGTTACGACTAGTTGATTAAGACATATTAGGACACATGGAGTGTGACATCATCATTTGAAGCCTTCACATCTCCCAAAAGGCCGTACAAATCATTTAATTCTCCATTTTGACCCCTAAAATGACTCAAAAGACATAAATATTAAAAATGTCCAAGAACAAGGCTAAGGTGACATGAAATGACTTAAAGTGACCTATAATACACGTTATAACATAATATTAAACCTTTAAAACACCTAAAACCAAGTTTTTACCTATAAGGGTCCCAATTTGACTTGTAGGGTCAAATTTGGTCAACAAACATATTAAAACTCTATAAATGGATGAAAACTTAAAAAACACTTCAAATATACCTTTTATAATATCACCATAGGTCCCAAAAATCATTTGGGTCATTTCACTCCTTGAACCACACCATTTGGTCAAATAAGAATTAGGCCTTCTTACTACCAGAATGTATGCCAACCAAAACTAAACCACACAACCAATTTTATCAAAAAATCATGCCATAAAATCACATGTATAGACCCTCCATTACCTCAATGTCATCACCATGTTCATTTTACTTCACCACACATGATATAATACCTCAATTTGACCACTTTCATATGCTCACTCACAACTACAAATAGGCTTTAAAAACTAGTCAAGAACCTTTGAATTTTTACACCTTCACAATAATTTATCATAAAAAAAATACATTAAAATTAAAATATGAGACATATAGAACAAATTAATTTTCATTAAATTATTCAACTCTGGGAATAATGACTCAAAAACATTATTCTTACTAACACACATAAAATTGCTAAAATGCTCCAAAACATAGTCATGAAAACAAAGACTTAGAACACATATAAAAAAACTTTAATGAAATTAAAAAGGGTTTATGTTATCCTTAATAATTATTATATAATAATAAAATAAATATATTATAATTTCCAAAATCAATATTGGTCTTATAGACCAATATCATGGCTTCACTGTACATAAACCTCACTCTGTTATACAAGTTAGATTGAGAGCAAATTTATACCATATAAACACATATTAAAAAATTATATCCATTATGGATATGTTTTATAGGTACTATATAATAACCCAATGCACTTTTACTCAACCCTAATCATAGACAACCCATCCCTAATCTCATTCTCACTTCTACCTAGTTTTTCTCACTATCTTCCTCACTAGGCCTTTTTCATGATAGGACAAAATCCATGACTATTTTAGCATATTTTTAGTATATAACATGATAAAAAACATATATGGAAACAAACTAAAATTATCACACATAATAATCTAATCATTTTCATGCTTTGATGTGGTCAACCCTACCTGCTACATCAAAAATCCAAAAAATAAGGGGTTTCTTGTAGCTTCCATTCACTCTTATGATAGACCAATGCCACTTGTATATATATTGGAGAGTTATGTACATTATTTAATCATAAAAATATTTCATCCAATTAATTATAAGTCATTTCTATCAATATCTTCCATATCGGGTCATTGTTAGGGTTTTAGAGATGATTAAGACCACCTTACCATCTTAACAATAATTCATAAAGCTTGGTCCCTTAATCCAAAAACTAATTCTTGGAAACTTTATATATGACCCTTTCCCAATTTAAATTAACTTATTATGATCTCATTTAAAGTTTAAACTTACCAACGAGTATGAGAAAATCCTTCTCGGTCTTTAAAACCTCATTCTATGCACATAAAAAAACCTCAAAACCAAATTTCATGCTTTCTCCTTTTGAATTTTACCATAATTTTTTTTGACACACTTAAAATAAAATTTTACACATATAAAAATTCTCTCATTATCTATATGACTTTGGAAACTAAACTTGACCCCTAATTAGGCCATACTAGGTCTTTTTGTACATTAGGCCTTGAATTCGCAGTCCCACTTGGACCCTGAACATACCTTGAAAACACTTTAAATAATATAAACACTTCATACTTATATCATATGACCTCATAAAATATTCATAAACTAGAAATACTATTCTCATAAGCCTTAGACTATTCTCATCATGCTATCAAGCCTATGCCTTCTTACTAAGTCTCTTCATGAAAATGAATAATCCATGAACTAGCCTTGAAATCTTATCTAAAAGATTATATACCTTATATACATGTTTAAATAGTGTTAAAAATATTATCAAATGATTTATCAATAATTTTCATTCTTTTTAGACCTTGATAACACCTCAAGACTCCTCATTAGGTCAGGTAGGGTCTAACACTAATCTGGTTGCATACTTAGGCTTAAAACCTTACCTATTAAGGTTTACCTTGAAACTTTCTTGAGTGTTTCAAAACTTCATATTCATGATTTTTAATCCTTAAAAATCCACTCATACCTATGTATATCCATCTTACCATACCACCATCTTCATATACATGCTCATGATATGACAATGCTCCTTAAGACTAGTGCTCAAAAGTATGCTTACTTTATATCTTGATCTTGACCTTCACATGTCATAAAACTCATAATAATAACCAAGTTTCCTTAAAATTCTCTCTCAATAGAGAGAAAATAGGTTGCCTTAAAATTCTCTCTTATTATAAAACTTCCTTGTCACATACCACTTCACCATGCATGATATCAACTTTGACCTTGACATTAATGATATACATCTTGAACTTTACATCAATGATGACATTTATGCCACAACACTAATAATAGGAACATACCTCAATATGGTTGAATTAGGTGATGTGAGAGACAATGAATAAGTTATAGAGAAGTCTTTATCTAAGATTAATTTTAAATCAAAAGGTAATTATTGTAAAATTGTTATTGATGTTAGTAACACTAATGATATGGTTTATTCTTGTTTGGTTGATAATATATAATTATAAATATTGACACATTACATGAAATACAAAGTGACATGGCTTTAGAAAGGACATCGGGTGTTGGTTAGGAAATAATGTAAGGTTGAATTACAAATTATTTGTTATAGATATGAATTCATTTGTGATATCATGTCCATAGATATTTATAATGATTTGATTGGTATACGTTGGAATTTTTACAATAAATTTATGTATGATGAAAATAGCAATACATGTGCATTATAAAGGAATGAAAGGAAGCACATATCAATACACTTGAAGAATTATATTACAAAATATTAAAATATTATTAATATGTTACTAGTGAGTGAGAAAAGTTCTTGTAGTAAGACAAATAAGAAAATTTAGGTAATATGTTGATTATAAATCCATAATATGAAAATATTTCATGTGAGTAGCTTAAGTATGTGAATGAAAAACAATAGGGAAGTGAAGACAAGAAATTTATCTTTGAGAACAACAAGACAATAACATACTTTTATAAAGAGACTAAAATATATTTTCAAAATAAAAAAGAGGAAAATTATAGTTATAAGAAGCATATTTAAAAATGAATTCTCGTGAAAGAGGAGATAGACATTAAATAAAATAACAACTTTTAAGAATTACAATTGAAAGAAGAAAGCAATCACGAAAGTATTTAAAAGATCATCTAAGAAAATAATTGCAAGAAAGTAAATAGAGAAGCCATAATGAATTTTAGGATGTAGATAAGATTTGAACACAAGGAAATGGTGATTAAGGATCAGCTATACAATAAATCTAAAAATAGAGATATAGTTGAGCTAGAGACATCATGTGAAGAGAAGGTTGAGTTTACAATTGAATCATTTTTTACAAATGAAAATAATGTACATTTTTCTATAGAGGAACCATATAAAATGTTTGAGGTGAAAATTAATGCACATGAAAAGGATAAAAAGATCATAGATCATCTACATGTGGAAGTAGAAGAGTATAAAAATAACAATGAAGAGATGATCAATATGAAGGTGGTTGAGAGTTGACATTTTATATTCCATGATGTGAGTGGAATCCATTAAGGAATAAAATGTAATGCAAGAAATCTAAAATACATATCTTAGAAACATGATAACATAAAAGAAGGATAATTTTTGAAATATTTAAATCTCTTTTATTATTATTTTATGTGTAGGGGTAGTAGTAATGAAGACAATGAAGAATAAGTATAAATGTGGATCAATTGAGAATGCACATGTACATAAATACCAAGTTGTAGTAGATAATTATGGTTGTAACACATATAATATATTTGGTAAGGTTATATAATTATCCAAATATCATTTTAAATTTAACATGGAACTAAAGAATAACAATAAGTTAAATTACATCATCTAGAACCATAAAGAATACTCATGAGTAGGAGCTCATGAAATTTTTTAAGTCTGGGAGTCTAAGTAGGTGCATCTATATATGAGATAAATTATGTTGTTTAGGTCATTAAGAGGTATAATAGGTCATATATCATCAATATAAATCCTTTTCCATACATAACTTGTCCTTCTATGTCATTTAGAGGTCCTTTTAGGTTTCCTTCCAAATTTAGGAATTGAAAAAAATGAATTTGTTTATATGAGTTTGGAAATTCTTGGTATATTATAATGATTTTGATCCTTTTTTAATGGGTATTTATGGTCTATTAATATGTATTATTTTTTATTAAACCATCATATTATATTAAACATCTCTTAAACCCAACTAAGATACATCCAACATAGGTTTATGGCTAATTTGAGCATGTTTGGAAGAGTCTCAAAGTCATTTTGAGATATTTATTGCATGTAACTAGAAGGAATCAGCATTAGTCATTAAGAAAAAAATTTATAATCATTAATGGATCATCCCAATAAAGTAAAGGGGATAAGGACAAAATCTTATGTAGTTGGTTTTGAAGTGTGGTTGCAAGTTTTCTATATGGTCTAATGATATATGTATCAATTTTAAGAGATATATGAATAAAAATAAGCTTTTCATCATGATTTGTATTGATTATTATACCTATTAAATGTGTAAGTGTATGATATATATATATATATATATATATATATATATATAATATTGTTTCACATATTAGTTATGTTTCCTAAGTAACAAGGGTTTGAAAACATAGTCATATTTGTACACAGTTAGGGAAAAATGATTACAATCAGTCAGAAAAATGGATTTTTAAGTATTTGAAATGTTTTTTAGGTCTAATTAATGATTTTTTAAGTTAAAGGAACATTAATAAGTATTAATACAATTTTAATTAACCCTTAATAGTCCTTATATTTTAAATTTAACCCAAAAGATAACTCTCAGCCTCGTATTGAAACTTAAGATTTCAATAGGACTAAAAATCCACTATTTCAAAATACAAAAATGAAAATTGGTTTAAAATTACAATATAGTTGTATAATAATGTTTTTGAAGTACTAAAGTAAATTCCATGGTTTTAGGAGGTATATATCTCATGTTATAAGCTAAACATAGACCTACAATCATGTAAATAAGGATAAAACCCACTTTTAGGAATAATAAATATTTAATATCTCAAAAATGACTTATAAAATGAATTGAAGCTTTATATGGGGTTATAGGATGATGTATTTAATATTTTATAATTTATTTTGTAAGTTTAGGAGAGTTTTTTAGAGATATATAATTTAAACTCAATCAGTAGGCCTGAGAAAGGTATAGTAAATCCTATTTTCTTGTTTCTTGTGTAAGTTTGTGGATATAGAAGGATAAATACCTTATTTATTTGTTTATTAAATATTAATAATAATTTAATAACACTTTAAATTCATTAAGTGTTTTTTTGAGTTCAATAACCATTCAAACATAAGAATATGGACCTTGGAGATAAGCCTTAATAGTATTGTTTAAATGTTGTTTACAAGAATCAGAACTATAGGAGAAAGCTCAGTTTAGTAAATTAATTAACATTAATAACAATGTAAGAAGTATGTAAAGAATATTTCTAAGGAATAATATCCTTTCTAGATTTTAAAATAAAGTACTAAATTTTCAGTTCCATTATAAGCTAAATAGACCTACTGAGAATCAAACCAAGTAAAACCCTTGTTTACATCACTAAATCTCATTATGCTCCATTCCATCATATTAATTTGTTAGGGTCCATGTGCCTTCCATAACCATTACTAAAGGTAATTTGGATTTCCTTACATATTTATCTCTTCATTTAAGAGTTCAAATATCCCATTTAAAATAAGTAAACCATTCCATTACTAATAGTACCAGTTATGATGATTAATTTTGATAGATTTCCATGACTTTAACATCTAGAGTTTTAAAGATAACCAAAAATTCAAATTATACTCTTTTTAAGACCCTATGTGTTGTATTAATGTGACATATTCCATGTCTATATCATAATATATCACATGTAAGGGATACTTTATTGAGACCTCCCATGTAGTTCATAATACCATGTTCATATATATGCCAAGATCCTAAAATATATGCCATATTTCCTTGGTACCAACTTTCACATATAGAAATATTTATAATTTTATCTATCTTTTTCATTTTTCACTTTTTAATTTTTGGGGTCTCCCTTATTTATTAAAAAGTTTCTATAATTTTTATAGTAGTCCTAAGTTTTTATTAACTAAGATATCTTTTTGAGTTCTATTAATTCATCCTCCTTGAAATAAAGTATTTTACTTTTCTCCTTTTTATATTTTTATGTTATATTTCTTCTACCTTTTTCCACTCTACACTTAGATTTTATTATTTGGGTAATACCTATCACTACATTCCTTATTTAAATCATCTTACTTGAATACAATTATCCCTTTTTCACTTCTGATAGATATCATAGTTTTGGGTAATTCATCCTCTAATGATAAATCGTTACACATCATATATTTTTAACTCACTCTTTTAAAAAAAATTTATTAGGTCTCCTATAATTAGTTTGTTTCTATTTCTTATTATTTTATAAACTTCTACATCCCTCATTTTATTTTTCCTTAGATTTGTGTAGACACTAAAAATCTACACACCTACACTTTTGAATGTCAAAATAACCCTAGATCTACCTTAGGAACCCCTTAGGACCAACCTACACCTATCAGTCCTAAACCAACCAATGTGCACTCAATTTCACCTAAATGAATAACCTTGACCTTCAAGACCTTATTCCTATAGACCTTGACCATAAATAGTTAGGGTGACCATTGACAGTCAAGGTGACCATTGATGGTCAACTTTGGGAACCCTTGACCGTTGATGGTCAAGATCCACCTTTTAGCCAAGATCAAACAAGCTCCACTGACTCATTTCTAAATATAACTTTGTCTAATTTGTGTTATGATAATTTTCATGCACAAATTATATTTAGATGACCCATTTATACCTTCACTTCCTCCTCTTACATATGATTATAAGAGAGAGAGGCTTGGGAAGTCAAATGGATTTGTAATAATTACCATTAGCTCAAGCATCTAGGGGTTTTATTTTATAGGTCAATCAACATTATCAACATTATTAAGCATTATCAAGCCATCTTATTGAGATCCAACTTATCATCACCTCTCAACAAAGCTTTTAGCTACCATTACTCTACTATAATTAGGTCAAATTCCACCAATAGGCTAACTACACAAACCACTCACCTAATCAACTTTTAGTAATATAAGTGATTATCTGTTACTATTCACATGATTTTATTTTGTTTTGAAATTATCCTATCCTTTTATTAACTCCTATAATTCACCTATGGAATATCATAATTTGAATATTGATCAAACCTATAAATATATAGTTAACTGCCAATTGTCAGACCCCAATCACTGATGGTTAGGCATAACTATTGATGGTCACCCTAATCATCAATGGTCACATATGGAAAACAATTAGTAATCTAATTTTACCTACCTAACCCCTAAAAAATATAGTTTTATATTCTTTTGATTGTTCATGGACCTCTTTAGAAAAAAATTAAGCATACCTTGACCCATTAGCAGTAGTAATAATTAGTTTATCACTAATTAGATCATTTCTAGTCTATTTTATTAACAAGCAATCTTGTGTTCAATTTTAGTAATATTATTTAATTGATGCAAGTACCTTATTTCTAGTTTTATCAACTTGATTGTTTAAAACATGTGTATTACATACCCTTAAAGAATCTCTCACTTTTGGGATCTAGCTATCGCTAGGCAATCCACTCAACTATTTATCTAACAAACAAGTTTTATATAGTACTTTCTTATCTGTAGGTCTTCCTCTCAATCCAAATAAGATCTCTTCATAGTATTTTGATTTAGTGTGCACACAACCAAACAAGTTTTTCAACCACACACATATTGAGTTTCTTTTCTCTCTTTCTTTATAACTTAAATGAAAATTTATATGAAACATTCTAACATGCTTGGTGAAACCTAGAGTCTTTACTCATGTTTTATTTGCATTTTTATGCTCTTCTCTCTATCTATGCACATAATTAAAACTGATATTTCTTTTGGTTTTAATATCAATGGCATTCATTTCTTACTTTTAACATTAGTTTAATTTTAATTAAAACACAATAATCTTATAGTAGCATCACTTTCGTTGAACACACCAGCCAGACACCTTTCATAAATCAAACATAAAAACAATTTGAGGAAAGGCCTAACTAGGATTTCATCACCTATGGGTCACCTTACCCATTCCTATCAATCCTACTTGGAGGTCATCACCAAGGAGAGAACCAACTCAACTCTCTGGTTGAGTATAAACTCTGGATATCAATATATATTAACTAAGCACCAAACACCCTTATCATTGTGGGAATCTAAAGTGAGGGGGTAGGCCCCAATACCAAGCCACATATTTATTCCAATATAGATTATTTTTATCACCTAAGCAACCTAAAACCAACCATAGACTACTTTTATAGTAGCTAATTCATAAACCAATTTCTATCACACATTCTCATAAACTAAGGCATAATCCAAAAGCAAGATTAAAACTAACATCTAGGCTTAATATACTTCATAGTGTGTGTCTTGATTGCCTTGATCATTTTCTTGTCTTATTATTTTTTAAGTGGTGAGTTTGTTCTTGTTTTCTCTCCCCTTTTTTTCTTATATGGTTCTCACTCGCTAGTAGTGAAGAGACCTAGTAGAGAAACACCCATCACTTAAATCAACCTCTTCTACCTCCTTATCTATGAAGTATGTCTCTGAGGCAAAAGATTCACCTCATCTATTTGGAAGCCCTACTTTTCCTTAGGTATTTCCCTAAGGAGACATGGATTTTACCACTTTTTAAGACAACAATCTAGTTTCCCTTCAGCACTATCTTAACACCTCCCCTCACCATATCCCAATTTAAACTCCACCTCAAGATCTTCCTTATGGAATGACATCACACATTATGAAGGGTATCCCTATTTCCATGATCACCACCCAATATTGAACCACCCAGGCATCTTTATATACTAAACCCTCTAACACCACATCTAAAAACTAACCTATCAAACTAACCTCTACCCTTACACCTTCTACCCTTACTAATAACTCCTTTACCTTGGGGAAAACCTAGCCATTAATCCATAATAATCCAATTTTTTCTAGAATACACACCACCATTACTACCAACCTCCCCTCTATCAAACCTAACCCATTAGTTAAAACCCCTTTACTAAGCTTATGGATATTTATCCCTTCTACTTGACCACCCATTATCACAAAGGTCACTACCTCACCTCTTATCACCAACCCAACTGCCACCCATGCATAATCCATAGAAAATCCATAGTAGTTACTCATTGCACCCAATCTAGGATAAATCCCTAACCCCAAAGGGTATATACCACTACCAAACCACCATCATCTAACTACCCTACCCAACCTCTAATATCGACATTCTAATATGTAGTAGCCTATTAACCACTAAATAAATACCAATATGTTTCCCAACCTCAACCACATTATCAGTCATACAATCCTTTTGGTGGACCACCTCAAACTGACCTAATTAAAATGCTCATGGACAAGATGACCAACCTCGAGTAATCCATTTTAGGGGCTCATAACATCTTATCCTATGATCATATTTGTAATAAACCTATTCATCCTAATATCCCCATTAGACCTTACCCTCCTTAATGAGAGCTTCCAAAATTTACCAAATTTCAAAGTAAGGAGGACCCCCAACAACAACTTATGGATTTCAAGCATGCATTTTACATGATTACTTATGATGATGCCATTCTCCTTTGAACCATCCCCATGTCTTTATCTATCCTAACACTCAACTACTATAGTTTTCTCACCAAGCATTCCATATTTTCTTTCACCCAACTAGCACAAGTCTTCTTATATCACCTTTCCATTAACATTTCTAGGGTCTCTATCATGGACCTCTATTCTATCATGCAATTCGATGATGAGTCCATTTTCAATTATGTTACCCATTAGAGAATCTTTATTAATTAGCTTTCATTTTCCCTACCTTAATGTAAACTTATATAACCTTTTTCTTGATCCTATGCCAAACATATATCTTCTACATTACATGTCCAAAGCTTTATAAATTTTGATGAGGATTTTACCATGGCACATAAGCAAGAAAACTAGGCCATAGATGATGGTAAATTAAAGTTACAAAACAAGAAATCTACTTTTAAGACCAATGAAACCTCTTCCCTCAAACTAGGCAACCAAGCCAATACCAAAACTAAAACTAATGGAACCATAAATTCCATCATCCTTAAAACCTCCCCTATACCTAGTGTCAATTAATGAAATTCTCCCATTACCTCTAATCAAAATACAAGGAACCCAAACTGAAGCAACCAAAAACAATTCACTTCACTTGGAGAATTTTAAACCTCAGTTTTGGAGAAGGTAATAAAATCTAACCTTATACAACTTTCACCCATCAAACCTCCCTAATAGTTTGATTCTTGTCATTTAGTACCTTCTTGGTACAATGAGAATGACCTTTATTTTTTCATTAGGGAATTAGACACAAGGTTAGCTGATGTAATACTTTCAATAATGTTGTTCAAAGTCTTATAAATAAAGGGGAACTTATGTTGGATAATCCCAATGCCCCTCAAAATCAATATCTTAACATCTTTAAGAAACCTTTTCTCAACTATGCCCCTATCAAAGCCAAGGAAAAACAAGTTGAATACTCTCATGATTCCCACATATTCAATATGGTCCTCAATATGCCTATCATCAAACCTACCTACTATCCCCCACTTTATCTACTGAGGTGGTAGAGTCACTTTCCCTTCCTTTAGTGGCCCAAATTGAGGAGGTTCCTTTTTCCTTAGTTTTACTCATAGAGGATTTAGAATCATCAAACACCCATTTGGAAAGCCAACTAGAATAGAAAACCATTCATATCCCACCATATTTCCTAACCATAGACCAAGCCACAACTATGGATATCATGGATATGGGAGCAAATTTTTCACAAATACCCCTCATGGAGTGGCTACCCAGCCCAAACTTACCCCACTCTTTTGAGGAAATGAAAGAGTATATCAACCCTCCTCCTCAACCCATAGGTGTCTCCTTGACACCCTCTACCTAGGAGGTGATACCATCATATAAACCTTTTTCTAAACTCATTCAAAAGTTAGGTATGGATACAAAACTAGACATGGATCAAACCACTTTTTGGAAATAGTTAGGGCTTCCCTACATAAAAAAACCTAAAACTTATAGCATGCCTCTAACCAACCAATCCATCATCTCTCCACCACCTCTTAAACCAATCCAAACTTATAACAAACTCTCACCTTCTCAGTCAACCAAAATAGCCACCACATCACTAACCAAACATTTCAAAACTCTTGGCTTTTCTACTCAAAGTTTGGTTCACCCATCCTTGAAAGTAGACTTAACTTCACCCAACTCTATACCTAGGTCTTGACCCTCACCAACCAAGAGGATGAAAACATTAAAGGGACACATGACTAAGACTCTTCCTCCCTATACCTTACCCTCTATCTTAAGGCCTCACCCTCCCACTTTGGTTAAAAATCAACCCCATTTTAATATATGTCACCCACTACCATTTATTACACCATCCTAATTATTATTTGATACACTAGTCCTTCTTGTATTACTAATAGTTAAACCATCAACTTGTCCACCCCAACTACAAACATACCCAGCCCAAAACCATCAACTAGAAACACCACCTTACCCAAACCATCTCTCATCAAACTTATTACCACCAATATGCCCATCTTAACAACCCAAATCATGATCCTTAAACCTTTCTTACCTCTATAAAAATACTATATTACCATTATTTAGAGATTATTGTAGACCTCTTACCTCATATTACCTCCTATTAGACCTTCTGATCCTCTTGGTATGAAGTTAGCCTGGTATAATTACCATTAAATTTGATCCTATCATAAGACAACTAGGCATGCCATATAAAGTTTTAAAGATCTCTAAGCCATTATCCACCAACTCTATGATGAGGATGATCTTTTATTAGATGACATTCTATCCATTCCTTTACCAATACACCCAATATCTAATCATGAACACATTGTTAATCCACCTCTCTCACCTTAGAGTGATAGAGAATCTACCCAACCCCATATCACACCTTGCCCCTTTATCTATACCATTAATTTGGTCACATGATTACGATTAAAGGATAAATGGAAGGCCAGAGTGTCTATTCCATGGACATACCCACCAACTCACCCTAAACCTAACCAAATCCAAACCTCCATATCTACAACTAAGCCCAAAGTTACCATCGTAGGCACCTTGGAGGCTAACCCCTCTAAATCCATGAGGAGGGTAATTCTTAAATAACTTCACTAGAACCCAACTAAGATAAGCCTCTATGATCTTATTTCACCTTACCCCACCATTTTCAGGGCATGATAGAGGTTATGCAAGCTATTAAGGTTAGACTAGGAGACTTCCAACTTATATAGGCCTTTCTAGGTGCTCTCCAACTCTCCACCCTTGTTACCTTCAAGGAATTGGAGATACCTTCTATCCATCCTAAGGATCCATATACCCCTATTTTAATTACAACCCACATCAACCAAGCCTACATCAAATGGGTTATGATTGATGGGGTAGCCAGTATCAACATCATCTCTTCCCATGCCTATGAGCAACTCAAGCTACTAGGCAATGTCATGTCAAAAACTTCAACCATACTTAGATATTTTAACAACACTATGACCATTACCTTAGGAACCATCATCCTTCACATTAGGCTAGGACCTTACACATTACCTAAACTCTTTTATGTGGTCAAAGGTGAATTCTAGTACAATGTTTTACTAGGGAGATATTGGATCTGGGCCATGGGTTATGTACTTTATACCCTCCATTTTTATGTCAAGTTTGAACATGAAGGTCAAGTTTTTACCATACAAGTTGACCCTAGACCCTTTTTTAGCATGCAATATGACCTATTGACCTAATGACATCCTCTTACTTTCATCCAAAACACTACAAACAAACATAACCAAGCCCTCACCCTAAGAAGCCAATGTCATTACTTCCCTTTCCATTAAGGTGCCTACCAATTCATCTAACCCCATAGACCATATACCCATCACTTATCCTTTAGAACCCACCTTTCAATTCCTTACTTGTAGAGAATACTACCTCCTCACCCTTGACACATTCCAAACTCCCCAAGAATATGAAAGGCTCAAACATCAACTAGGTTATGACCCTAAAATTAGAGCCATTATCCCCTTGAGGCCTCTAAGATATTAAACCCACTTTATCTATGGTTTAATTGACAAGCCACTTAATTCTACTTCCACTCTCTCTTTACCTCAACCATTCACCTCCACCTTTTCTTATTTGTACAACCCTGACTTTGGCAAAGTATACCTTCACAAGTGTTTCTAGAAAGGATTTGGTTTAAGATGATATTACCATGTCCCACACATGTTGAATTTTATTGAGACCTAAAAACCTTATAAGAAACATGACCTTGGTTTCATTATACCTAATAAGAATAAATCCAAACAAACTACCCCTACCATTATTAAAGAAGAGACCCCTTCTTCACCAACACCCCCTCCACCTATGGGTGAGGATGAGGACATCATCCCACCTAAATTTTTTTCATCAACATGATTACACATAGTCCCCTAAATTATCAAAAGGAAGGGACATCCATATCCATCCCTTTAGTCCATCTTGAATTGGTAGGAGAAGACTCGCCTATCATTCACATTGTCTAGTGCTAGAATGATGATTCCATTCTCACCTACCTTGGTGCACCTGATTCTTCCATCAAAAAATACTTACCTATATATAACTCAACCATGTTTAATTAACCCACCATGAATATTGACATAGGAAGTCTTAAAAACCCCCATGTTGTCAAATTAGGCCAAACTCTCACCCCAAAGGAGCTATAGGACTTTTCTACCTTCCTCCAAGACTATTGTATTGTATTTTCCTAGTCATATGTTGACATGCCTGGTATTGAACCTACCATTTCCACATATAACATTGTGAATAATCATGATGCCAAGCCTATCAAATATAAACTCTACCACATGCATCTCATATAGCTCTCCTTGTCAAATAAGAGCTCTAATGCCTCCTTTATGTCAACTTCATATAACCCATTAATTATCCTTAGTGAGTTTCAATCATCATGCATATCACTAAAGACATAGGGGGACTATGTATATATGTGGAATTTCATGGCATCAACCTCACCAACCCAAAATATGACTTTTCTCTACTTAGCATCAACCAAATTGTTGTTCTCACAATAAGCCATGAGATGTTATCACTCATCGATAGATTCTTGGGTTATAATCAGATTTTTGATTTCCCCTAAAGATTAGCATAAAATTATCTCTATCACCATATGGGTGAATTTCTATTATAGAGTCATGCCCTTTGGTTTTACGAATACTAGTGCAACTTACCAATGTTCATGACCTATATTTTCCATGACCTTATCCATATAATCATCAAAGACTATGTGGACGACCTTCTCGTAAAGACTATGTGGATGACCTTCTCAAAAAGTCCAAACTTTTCCAAGACCATTTAACCATTTTAAATATTATCCTTCAGTGACTTATCCATTATCATGCCCACCTCAATCTTAAGAAATGTATTTTTGGGGTCTTGTCATGCAAACTTCTAGGATTCATCATTTCCATCCGAGGAATTGAGGGTGACCTAGCCAAGATCAAATCCATCCTCAAGATGCTACCTCCCACCAATATTAATCAATTTCATAGTTTATAGGGAAAGCTCCAATACATTCATCATTTTATCTCCTAAATTTTTTATTAGTGTCAACCCTTCCACCACCTCTTAAAAAAGGACATCTCTTTTAGGTGGAATATTATTGTCAAAATGCCTTTGATGCACTCAAATAGTACCTTTTATCTCCACCTATCCTCACACCTCCTAAGGATGACCACCCTTTCTACCTTTATATCTCTACCATTGACCATTTCCTAGGGGTAATGCTTGCCCATTAGGATGAACACCATAAAGAGCAAGCTATGTATTATATTATCTACACACTTGCTGAGTATGATACTTAATACACATATATCAAGAAAATTTTCTTGGCTCTAGTTTTCATGTCCACCAATAGTTTCCACTACCTTCTCAACCAATTTTTCTCTTCATAAATAATACCAACCAACTCAAGTACATGCATTCTAAACCATAAGAAAACCAATGTATGAATAAGTGGCTCATGCCTTTAGCTAAGTTTGACCTTGAGTTACTCCATCATAAATAAATCAAGGTGAAAGTCATTACTAACCAATTGGTCGATGTACCCCTAATAGACACCCAACCTACCCCTCTTGAATTTCAAGATGAGTGAATCACAAGTCTATCTCAAGAAAATTTTAGTAATCATGTAACCATGTTTTTTAATGGTTCTAAATGTTAGTGTGGTGGGTGATCTAGTATCATCCTTATCCCCCTCATCGGTGAACCACTTCTTTTATATTTTAAACTCAACTTCAAATGTACCAATAATGTGATTGAATATGAAGTCCTAGTAATAGGTCTCCAAACTACCTTATCCTGAGGAGTCAGAACAATCAATATCTTTGGTGACTCCAAACTTCTAGTCAACTAAGTCAATGACATTTACCAATGTAAGAATGAAATAATGCAATTATATAGACAACTAGTTATAAAACTCCTAGCATCATTCAAACACTACCACATTCAAACCACCCCACAATCTACCAATAAGTTTGTCAACACCATGGTTTTTCTTGCCTCATATATCCCATCAACACCTTTCACTCTAAACTTTCAATCATTATCCACCACCTCACTAAACCTTCTTACACTAAATAAAACACTCCAACCATCATTAGTGTAGAAGAAGTTCTACGTAATCTTTAGTATTAGCAAACCTTTGACTACCTTCACCTTGGAATCATTCCCTTGGGCCTCTCTAGGAATGCCTGTCAAGTGTTTACTCAAAGTAGCTCTTATTATATCATAATGGGAGTAATCCTATAAAAATGAGGCTTTGATGACCTCCTATTCCATTACCTCTATGGTCTAGAAGATTCTCATACTATCAAAGAGACACATGAGGGTATCTATGGGGGTCACTTCATTAGGCTCATTGTGGCCAAATTTATCCTCTTCATAGGCTATTACTAACCTACCCTTAACCAATACTATTGTGATTATGTGAAGAAGTGCATCAAGTTTCAATAACATGGTAATTTACATCATGCACCTAGTATTTTCCTTCATATTTCCATAGATTTTAGGCCCTTTTCATAATGGGGTCTCAACCTTATTAGTGAAATCAACCCCACTTTTCACAATGACATCAATTTATCATTACCACAACTAATTATTTTACCAAATGGGTAAAATTTATTCCCCTTATTTAGATAAAAGTTGAAAATATTGTTAAATTTATCACCCATCACATCATCTATCATTTCAGTGTTCCCCATAAGATCATCACTGACAATGGCAAATACTTCAAAAATAAACAAGTCCAAGGCCTTTATGATATTTGGTATTAAACTTAGATTTTCATCACATTATCACCCATAAGCAAATTGACAAGATTAAGCCTCTAACAAAACCCTTAGTGTCTTTGTTACTAAAAAGGTCAATTCCCCAAGTCATGATTGGTACTTGCAAATCCATTTCACCTTATAGCCATACTATACTAGCATTAAAACCACTATAGGTGCCACACCTTCTTCTCTCATTTTTGGAGTTGAGGTTGTATTTCCTCTTGAAGTCCAAATACCTTCTCTTTGTATATCTTTGCATGATCATTTTTCAAAAAATGACTATCATCAAGAACATTTAACTCAACTTGAGCTACTTGATGAGAATCATTTGGGCACCCTTTCCCATCTCTATGCCTATCAATAATGAATCAAATGTGCCTATAAAAAACACCTAAAATTCTTATAATTCAATATTGGAGATCTTTTTCTCAAGGAAAATCAACATGTAACTAATATGGAGAAAATCAAAAGGGGAAAATTTGCTTTCAATTGGCTTGGACCCTACATCATAACACATAAGTATGGATTAAGAGCTTATAATCTGTCCTATCTCAAAGTCAAACTATAACTTTAGTCTCTCAATGCTTCACATCTACATCCCTTTTATTGTTAAATAGGGATCACAATCATCATTTGTCTAACTTAAGCTCATCGCTTACAACCACATTCACTTCCCTCTTTTTAGTGGTAACCAACTAAAACTAAATCATGTGATTATCCATCATAATTATCTTCTAATATTTAACTATGAGTATCATGGATATATCCATGGCATGATTCTCATAGTACTTCCCATCTCTTTAAAATTGGTTCCTATGGTCATTGCCACCTCTATACCTTTTTCAGCAACTGGACCTTCATGTCAACCTAGTTTTATCTTCATAAATTTAATCTCTTGAGCATGTATAAACAACTCTATGTCAATAAAAAACATTATCAAAAGTCATACACAACCTATGGGTCATTCTTAGCATTTGTATAATGCTCCCTTAAAGGATAGCTATTGAAAAATCATATAAAATTGCCAAATGTAAGGTGGACTACTCCCTTGAAGGATAGCTATCAAAAGCATTTGATCTATGCATGTACACTTAGACCACTCCTTTGAAGGATGGCTAAGTAAATAATATTTCAAACCTATCAATTTCTTGGAAGCTTCCCACATCGATTAACTTCCCTAACCCTAAAGTAAAATCAAAATAACAAAAAACCATAACCAAAATCAAAATAATTTTGGAAGTCATAATCGGCTCTCATAAAAGCAATAATATTAGAAACCCATAATCAAATCTCATTAGTAGACTTCTCGCATCAATTATTCTACACTTTATATATGGACATAGACTTGTTTATACTACCTCTTTGGAAACCTACATAAAAGTCATCTTAGTTTGACTAATGGTTCTATTTTCACCCATTTCCCCTTTACATATCATATTCATGGGACCATGAGCTTACTTAACATAGTGTGATCAAGATACCCATTTATCACCTAAGCATGATAATGTGAAGCATTTAAAATGCTTATCTTCACTAAGCCAATCCAACTTTGGGTTTTATGTCAGCCCGTACAAATGAAAAGGTATCATGTTCCTTTTTTATCTTTTATCAGTTCATGTGGATATACCTCTCATGATTCTTATTAATTTCTTACACATCTAGTTTGTTACCTACTTCATTTATTTTCATATTGAACCATATTTACATTCTAACTCTATGAAAATGAACAAAATAAATCATATTAAAAACATGAACACCATAAACCATGTCAACAAGAAACAACATCTATCTATAAAATGAACCAAGAAGAATGTAAGCATATCACAATATACCATAAAAATAATCTATCCACTTACAATTATCACATCATACAAGCCTATAAACATATAATCACACCATCATGAGCATAGACCAAATCAATGAGCAAGACATAATATCATATACCATTTACCATTATATCTATATAACAATAAACAAATCCATCACATCATCACATTACATAGATCCTCTATAATACATCCTATCATACCCATGAATAGAATCATATCATCATAGCTATCTTTCTAACATCACATGCCTAAGCTACTAACTAGAACACTAACATCATACACCACAAGTCAGGAACCATAAGCCATAACCATAATCATAAACATGTGCACCACTTGAACTATAAGAAACCATCATACATAACATCAAAAACCATACATCATATACATTGAATCATAAGAAAAATACATCTAAAAATGTGTCATCTCTCTATCAAAAATATATAAATCTCAGTGCATTAGTGCACAAACTAATATAAAACATAGTACATCAAAATAACACATGTGAACATGATCATGATCCTACACCACTACCACTAAACCCATATATACTTGCACCTATACCTGGTGGTGGTCATCTTGGGACCCTACCTAACCCACTAACTTGGAGTAGTTATCAAGGGCTAACTGACCAAACTAGCTCTATACTCTACATATTTCATGGCCTGGGGTAACTAGTCTAGCACCATCACCTTATAGTATCAAATATCCTTTATGGTGGTTAGGTACCATGACCATAACACTATCCCTAATAGCCCTCCTACTTCTATACTTGTAATGGTGGAAATCTAACCCTGAAATATGGTGATCTAGCCCTATAGTACAATCACCTATCCCTATAACACCTATATATTTGAGCATAAGTTATAACCAATACCACGCTTCCCTATCCATCTTAGTTGGCTAGATCTACAACCATCATCCCCACCCATCCATTATATCCACCCACATTTATCAATACATAGATTGGCTAGTACCAAGCCATATAACCATCTGTGTACCTTGGATCATCTATAGGGTCCCTAGCAGAAAGCTCCTCAAAACCACCATCCAAAATTATCAGGGTCGGTTGAGGCATCGATAACTAAACCTCTAAATCCTACCTCCTATACTATAGATGTGGAATCAATAAACCTTGTATCAAGCCAAATTAGTGTGACACCTAGTTGAATGGAATCAAATCAACCTCCCCTCTTAGTGGCCCACTATCCACATATAACTCTGCATGGCAAGGATTTGCCTCTTATAGCCTAGCTAGATAGGGAAATATAGGTATGGCCTCCAAGTGATGTTTGTAGCTACCAACACACCTAGGTCACCCCTAAACTAATCAATATCATGTGATACACCTCCTAACCCTAACATAACATAGTCATCTTACCATCGTATAAAACCAAAAGGGAACTCTAGCTATGTGTACCCTACCCACAATAATCCCATCAGTCTCAGAACCTAGATGTGCTTGTAAGCCCAACAATGTAGAACCATTCCCATTTTGATACCATAATTCTTATAGTGTATGAATCTTGATAAATCTTTGTAAATATAGACTAACAAAACTAAGACCTAGAAAAACATTATCCTCCCAAGTAATAACTCTACCAAAATAGCCAAAAATACATATGAAAACCTCCCACTACTAGAATTTGGGAGCCTAAAACAAGTAACCATGATCATCAACATCATCATAAGTCTCCTCTCCTTAGGTGACCTCTCATATAATGTTGTGTAGATAAACCCTCCATAATGCCATTAGACCTAGTTGTTATCATATCCATAAAGATAATCAACATACTCATCCCACTCCTACTTTATCTATTAAATTACTTCACCACATAGTGAGAGTCAAGTGATCCTATGTACATCCTCTAAGAGAATAGTCATCTCCCTAATCGATAGAAAGAATCTGTTAATAACAAGATCTGATCTCTCATTGAGTGATACTATCATCTATGCATCCATAAACACATATTGGAAGTGCCTCATCACTCCTATACCTACCACCTCCATATTCACCTAATCATCCATAGTCATATCCTCAAAAAGCATAGGGAAGATGCATAGTACATGATAACACATCTAGATATTCTCTTGATCCTACACCAAATCAAAAATCTTAGCTTAGAACCTAACTAGTATCAACTACCCTATGTTTTAAATGTGCCTATAACCCTTACCTATTTGACTTAACCATAACCACAACCCATTTAACCCTCACACCCAACCTATTTCAACAAAATTTAATCCTTGCCACTTATCTTAAACTTAACTATTAAATTTTATACCTAAATACCATACCTAATCCCTAAACACTTTCAAAAACCCTACCTTATCCTACCTAACTATCAATAGTCATGTTGATTGTTGATGGTTGGGTACCCCTAGTTTCTAGGGTGTCGACCATTGATGGTAAGACCTGACCATCGATAGTCACTTATGGGCATTCCATAGCTAGAATTCCCAAAACCCTCAAAGACTAGAACATTAAACAAAATTAAAATACACTAACTTAAGCACCCTACCTAGCTAACATGATACCCAATTACCCTACCCACCTTGTTAATTTGATACTCTACCCACCATTTTGACCAAAACCTCTAAAATTCCTACCTAGGGCATATAGGCCAAAACAACAATTTTTACACCTACACAACGCAAGAAAATTCAATATAGAAAAATCAAACTAAACTACCAATTTAAATGTACCCCCTACCTCATTTTATGTCATCCTCTATGGTTTGAGCCCATAAATAGGTACCCAACTATGTCATCATCCTCCCTATATCCTAGACCCATGTAATCACCCACACACCTCTAGCCAATGAGAAACACCCACCTCAGTAAATACCTTCCTCTAAAAAAAAAAAATACGATAGTTTGGTCAAACACAATGAAATAGTAACAATGAGAAAATGACTTTTTTTTTTACTTTTACCCCCTAGATTTTTAGGGTTTCCCCTAACCATTGATGATTAGGGTGACAATCGACAGTCACCTTCTAGGGACCCTGACTATCAATATTTATGAGACCCTTTAAACCCCCCAATTCCACTTTTTTCCTACAACCTACCAAATCCTAACATAACTATACCAAGGTCTTGCCTACTTCGGATATGCCTTTCTCCTACCAACTTGACCACCTCATCACCTCACTATTGGTGTACTTTGGCTTAATTAGCATGTAATTTAGTGACACTTAATTCTTGGTCCTTTGACCATAACAACAACAGTTCCATGTTGACCCATTTTGTATTTTATGCCACCTCAGATATACTGACCCACTTATATCTTACCAGGAGCACTTCCTACCTTGGATACCCATGACACTTGAAATATTTGTGTTTTCCTTAGGAGAATTTCATACATTAGATACCCACCAAAAACACATAAATCACTTAATAAACTTACATTTAGGAGTGTTCCTAGCTTCCATGCTTATAGGTAGTCATGTGGTTCACTCATCACTTGTCCTTCTTAGTATTGATTTTTATTTTTACCAACTATGGAAATTCTAATCATTGCATGATCTTAGCTATCATACATTTTATTAAATTTTGTGTGCAAGTTTGCATCTCAAATGCCCAACCTCATGTCACTACCTCATGACTCACCATCTAACACTTATCAAACTCATACCTAATATAGCTTCACCTCACCGAATATTAGCTTAAGGGGGAACACCTCCTCCCACTCTCAAGGCAGCTAGACCCTTGACCCATACTCCATTTTTGTTTTATAGCTCATTCACTCAAGATGCACAATAGAAGGGGAAAAATATAGACACCAAAAATCTACACACCTACACTTACGAATGTAAAAATAACCTTGGACCTACCTTATGACCCCTTGGGGAAAACCTACACCTATAAAGCTTAAAATAACCAATCTACACTTAATTTCACCTAACCGAATAACCATGACCTTCAAGACCCTATTCTTGTGGACCCTAACTGTCAATGGTCAAGATCTACCTTTTAACCAAGAGGATGCAAGCTCCATTAACCCATTTTTAAAAATAACCTTGTCTAATTTGTGTTGTGAGAATTTACATGCATAAATTATATTTAGATGACCCATTTACACCTTCACTTCCACTTCTTTATTGTGCCTATAAGAGAGAGAGGCCTGAGAGGTTAAATGAATATGTAATAATTATTAGGAGTTCAGTGATGTAGGATTTTTATTTTTTAGGTTAATCAATGTTATCAGTGTTATCAAGAATTACCAAGCTATCTTATTGAGAGATAACTTGTTATCACCTCTCAACCAAGCTTTTAGGTACTATTACTCTACTAGAATCAAGCTAGATTCCATCAATAGGCTAACTATACCAACAACTCACCCAATCAAATTCTAATAAGACAAGTGCTTATTTGTTACTATTCACATGCTTTTAATCCATTTTACAATCAACTTAGCCTTTTCCAAACTCTTATAATTCACTTGTGTAATCCCATAATTCGGTTGTTGATCAAACCCAAAAGTACACAGTCAACCATCAAAGGTCAGACCCCAATCACCAATGGTCAGGCATAACCACTGACAGTCACCCTAATCATAAATGGTCACCTATGGTAGAAAAATTAGAAAGTTAATTTGACCTAACCAACCCTAAAAAAATCTATCTTTCTATGTTCTTGATGACTTATAGACATTTTTTAGATTTTTTGAATCATACCCCAACCCATTATCACTAGTACTAATTAGTTTATCACTAATTATATCATTTCTAGTCTATTTTATTGACAAACATTTTTGTGTTTAATTTTGGTAATATTCTTTAATTGATGCAAGTACCTTCCACATTATTTTATCAAATTGATTGTTTGAAACATGTGGGTTGACATTCCTTAAGGAATCTCTTCCTTCCAGGATCTAGTTATCACTAGCCAATCCACCCAACTATATGTCTAATAAACAAGTTTGCTTTAGTGATTTATTATCTATAGGTCTTCCTCCCAAGACAAAGAGGATCTCTTCATAGTATTTTGATTCAACACATTCACAACCAAATAGGTTTTTCAACCAAACCTGTATCTAGTTTATTTTATCTCTTTCTTTAGAACTTAAGTGAACATTTACATGAAACAATTTGATCTATCCTCAAGCCACCATTTTCATTTATAGTTCATCTTGTCGATTCATTTTTTCCATCATGTAGCTTCTTATTTTCTTTATTTTATAGCTTCTTCTTCTTCTTCTTCTTCTTCTTCTTCTTCTTCTTCTTCTTCTTCTTCTTCTTCTTCTTCTTCTTCTTCTTCTTCTTCTTCTTCTTCTTCTTCTTCTTCTTCTTCTTCTTCTTTCATTTTGTATCCAACTGAGCCTTCTGATGCTTGGAAAAGGTCATCGTTGGTCTTCTTCTTCCAAATATTCTCCTTTACATATTTATCTAACATTTTTTTATTATCAATTATAATTATTTTAATGGTGCATTTATCTATAATTATCTTAAAATTTTTCTTATATTCTTTATGTAACACCCCCTTTGGATTCCACCCTTGACTTATCTTTATTTAAACTTATTTATCTTAGTATCTCATATCTTTCTGATCTCTATTATTCTATCTTCTCCTCTAATTTTTTTTTTAATTCATATCATTTTTTCCTTTACTTTTATTTTTCTATTTATTCCGATTCCTGCTTCAAATTTTAATTCTATTTTAATTTTCCTATCTTTTTCTACTCTCATCTTTTCACTTTTCTTCTCTTTATTTATTCCTCTTTCTTCCTTTATTTTTCTCTCTATTTTTAATTATATTTTCAAACTTATTTCTTATGACCAATACTTTAATATTTTGTTAGTTTCATCCATTATTTTATCTTGAATTTATCTCCTCAATCATCATGTCTTTGTATTTCACTAATCATCTCTCCTCAGATTCACCATCTTACCTTCTATCATCCCTTAGGTGCCTAAACCCCTTTCGAAAAGGAAGGCACAAACTTTCAAGAAAATATTCTTCCTAAAAAACATATGCATGTTTAAAAATTTCCTATGTTATTATCTCCCACATATCTTCTAATCTTTTTTTTTTCAAGTGATCACCCTCTAGGCATTAGATAGTCAAAACCTAGGGTCATACATCAAATGTTGACATAAACTAGGTAACCTAATTGCTAGTCTATAGTTTAGGATGCCTAACTAGGGCTGATATTATTTACAAAATGATATATTCACTTGAATTAAATATTACAAAAAAAATTCTCTTAAATTATGATAATTTCATATGTATTAGAATTTTAATATAATGCTTTTGTTTTGCCCATATTTATCTTGATTCTTAAAATATGACATGATACTGTTATTTTATATTCACTCTCTTTCACACCATTTATATCATTATATACATGTTAAAATCTAAAGGTTACATGTCTTCCCCCAACGTTAATTTTGGTAGCCAATGGTTTACACTTATTTACCTTATTAACTACTAATTAAAGCATATTTACATATTTACCATGGTATATATGTATTTTCATTATGTAAACTATATTATATTCTTCATTATTGTCACTATGGTATGTTTGTGGATTTTGTGGTATGAAATAATTCTCATATAACCATGATAAATAACCCCACAAAAAAAATTCCAACATCTATGTGTCCATGCATTATATATGTCTTTCATCACACTCATATACCATGAAATGCATGTATGTATGAAAATAATATGCCATATATGAAATATATGAAAAATAAAATATGTAAATAGTGTAATTATCTATCACATCATGCTCAATTCCTCATTTTTTATTTTTCGAATATTTTGACTATTATTGTATTTTTTATTTATTTTAGATTTATGAATAAATAATATTAGTCATCACAATCATGAAATGGCATTGCATGGTTTGTCTTATGCATGTAAAATATTTCATGGGTTATATATATATATATATTTCATATATGAATTGTGTTCCTTATTTTATATTTTCCATTATCCTAGGAGACTTTTATTTATGAAAATTTTTATTTCCTTTCTTTCATGTGACAAAGTGATGTACTAGTCTATATAATTTATTGCCAAATTAATTTTTTCTAGCTATAGTTATCCCAATTTGAATTTTAACTTATGAGTAGAGGCATGACCCATATGTATGTATCACAAAAATTTGGTCCACATGAAATTTTTAAAATTATATATCCAAAGAATTATTTCTAATATGGATTATGTATTAACTCATTTATGTCATCCCCCAATTATTGTACAAATTTAACACTACAAATGCTTTCCCACTCTTCACAATCGATTTGAATGTGTTTCTAATAACCACCCTTAATTTATGCTATGATATTCAAGGCATATTGGTTTGCATATTTATGATCTCTATTTTTTGTGTATGTACACTGTATCATCCAAATGTACTATAGGTTACTCTTATTGAACCTATATCACCTTGATGATGTATTGATTCTTCATTTTTTTAATATTATTTATTAGTGTTTCAAAATTTCCTAGTTCATGCACCTTGATTATATTTTAATCATAATATTATTTTCCTTCTCAACGTGATAGACATATTATTAGATTTATACTCTCTAGTAATGCCATTTATTTGTTATCAATTATAAATTATAATGTGGTCCTTCATGTATGTTAGAAACTTGTTATATGTAATGGTATGAATTGTTGCATAATTGAAATTTATAAAGTATTTTATAAGTTTCACCCATAACCTTTGTGATAAATCAAAATATATAATTTTTCTTATGCCTATCATGCTTGAATTTACAAAGGTTTTACTTAGTGGTAACTTTGATATGTGTAACTCATGGTGCAATATAATATTAAAACTTTTATTCATATTTTAAATATAATAATTATATAACATTAATTATTTTCCTTTGACCCTATAAATTTTTTCTTGAATATGATTTGGTAAATTAATACTCTTTATATAGTAAGTCTCCCAATATTCGCAAAGATAAATGTGTATAAACATATTATGAGAGAACTAGTCATTTAGATAAATGGTAATTAAATTTATCCTATGAAATATATCATATTTCATATAATAATAATCATGGATATGGTAGTAATATATAACCATAACATCTTTATTTTTTTATTTTACCATTAAAGGAAAATCTAGAATTTTCTCATTTGGTACTCTACTAGCTAATGGTAATTTATTTTCTTCATGAATGTTCATAATTAGAACATTTCCTTTTAATTTATTTTAATTCAATATACATCCTCCTATTTATGTGTATGATATAGTGGGATGGGTTTTTTTGTATCCAAATATTTCACCTTAGGATAGGGTGTTCAATACTCTTCGATATTTGGACAACATGGGATTACCTCTAGGACTATGGGTTGCCTATAATAGAGGTAAACCTCAAGGTTAAAGGGACAGCTCCCTTAATTTATCTCTTTAGATCACAAAATACACTATACTAATCACTTGAGGGTAAAAATTTAAGAATTTAATAGAGATTAAATTATGCTAATGATGTGATACACCAAAGGTAAGTCTGCACAACACACTTGCATCTACACTAAGAAGGAAAACTACCAAACTGACCTCAACTCTATGATCTTCTAGCATAAGTGTTACTCATAGAGCCATATTATTATTCATATCTATATGTTGGTTAAAATAAGGTATAATACTAGACATAATAGTCCTTCTCACACTTCAAGACACACTAACAAATAATACACTTTATGAGACCTATTAGAAGAGATGTTATTTACGCAATGCATACAAGAGTAAAATGGAAGCAACGAGAAACAATATTCATCACTTATCATCTAAATACACTACTTGAAATTCTTAAGTAAGATAATCATAATATATATCAAATTTGGAATCTTTATTCCAAGTCAAAACAAGGTCCCAAACCAATAATACTTCACCATATTAGGTGTGTACTAGATATAATCACCAAAATGACTTACATTTATAGAGCGCAAGATAAGAGAGATAAGAAAAGAAGTGGAAAGTTCACAAGTCCATGTGTCAAGATGTGATAACAAATTATAAATTTGAGAGAATGAGATGGAAAATAGACCATGAAGTGGTATTGGATAATTATCCATAAAAAATGCATCATTCTCCCTCAAGGTTGCGTAAACGCTCTTCATTGCCTTGCTTGAAACTATATTGATGATTATGACTCCAATTGACTATATAAAACTACCATACATATACTTGACACATTTAAACTATCATAAAAATGTGTAAACAAAATTTTAATAGTCCTCATATTCTCCTTAACTGATAGTCTTTTTTGCACCACTTATCATTCACTATCTAACAACTACTCACTAGCCTTCTAGACCTCACTCTTCACACTTGTCATTAGAATTACTTATAGTTTCTCATGGAAACATTTTTTATAGTTGTTAGGACACTTTCAAAATACCCATTTATGCTCTGGTATATCATAGGCTTCAATAAGATTCAACATCACTCTTCTCTTCTTCACACTTAGAAAATTACTTCTCCTTCTGACTGTCTATCTAATGACTACCAATAATGATCAACTCAATAGAGATCCTTTCATGCAAAAATAAGGTGTAAGATGGATATGAGGTATTATATCAAGTCTCTAAACATATTATATAATGATTTTCATCCATCAATCCCCTTTTGCACCTATATAACTAGTCAAACTCTACATGAAATAGATAAATAGGTATATTCGTACAAGTGATAATATGAATCATTTGGGTGTTAAGGAGACTAGGAGAGTGATAAATAAGTATAAATTTCATTCAAATAAATTTTAACACCTTTTAATGTATTTCCATTCATTTATTCTCCATCATGTTTTAGTAAGGGTTTTAGGAGGGTTTTTGGTGGTTTAAATTGTTAACAATTATTCATAAAAACCAGATGTTAAAACTCCAAACCAATTCCACCAAGGATATACTAAGGACACTCCTCAACTATTCATATATCCTTGATTCACCATATAGTCCCTCCATACTAATATGAGCTCATTAATTTGGTCTCTTGAGATCTTCTATGTGTTATAAGTATGTTTAAGAGGAACTGGGTCAAAAAGACCAATTTTGGGATTCTCTCTACTAACTAATGGTTCATACCGACCTACTTGCATCTTTGTTGTTTAGACTAGTTTATAGTATGCATGATAAGGTCACCTCTAGGTGACCATTAGAGAATAAGTTAGAATGTTTCTTGTAGGTTTTCATTTTATCTGAGCATTGTATTTCACACCTAAGTTCTTCTTGAGGTCACTAAGACCATTCCACACTTAGTGAGCTCATCTCATGCCTTATAATCATGCCCTCATCAATATGCTATAAGTCTACAGTCAAATTGTTGATGTTGTTTAGGATCCCTGAAACATTCCTATAAGTGAAGATCTGTTTGAACATTGATTCACTCTTTTGACCCTTATTGAGGTCATTAAGATTATATCCCTTATGTATGAGCTTGTCTTATGCATGTAGACTAAGCAATCATCTATCATTATAGGTCATTATTGCTTTTCAAGTTACATATTTCCTTGAGCTCAAAATCATTGTGTTTCATTAAATATCTATAGTGAAATATTCTTGACTCGGAGTCTTTCAACCCTCAACTCTCTTAATCAAATAAATTCCTCTCATGTTGACATTCTACTACTATGTTTAGGCTTTGAAAATGAAAACACAATACTTTTTAGGATGTCAATATCGCACACTAATAGATGGAACTATATTAGATAGAGACATATTTTAGATAAACTAAGGTAAAAGGTCTCATTTAGTAAATTTTAGTCTTCTACCATAGACATTTCTTAAACTAGTCTAGGATAAATACTATGACCCTGTATGACTTGAGAAACTCATTCAAGTAATGGAACTTTAAACCACCTCTATTTTGGATTTTGAATATCTCTCATTCTCTATTCATGCCTAATGATAACTTTATCTGACTATATACACTAGAGTTTTGAGTAGTCTTTGTTCTTACTTTGAGAAACCTATTTCAGTCAACTTTCAAGTAACTCAATGGACATATTTCAAGGAGAAACTAACTTACATGATTTAAAAAGAGAATTGAAGTGTATTATACTTGATTTGAAGCCACTGATAGGGAATAAAACACTTCAACTGACAAACATTATTTTGAACATCTATGCACTTCTAACATAAATAGATGCTTATGCTATTTTATAAATCCATGTTCATACATGAAAAAATAGTTAAAAATAACATGAAAGGAAGTAAATTATCTTAAAGTATATGTAAATCTCTTAGAAACATCAGATCATGTAAATAAATGTGAAAACCTAAAGGTGTTGGGAATGTTCAGTCAATAGAGGAACTAACATTCTTATGAATAGTTCATGAAGAAAAATCCACCAATCTATAATATATGACAATGAATGTGGAATACATAGTGAATAATTTCATCCACCTAAATAATTTGGCTCAACCCTAAACCTCTTGTCTATACTAGATGCAAATCATTTTACTTGTTTGACCTACTAAAGGGAGTGAGTAGAGAAATATAGTGGTTTTCAGTAATTTTGGGATTGTCAAAGTAATCCAAACATCGAGATGACGTTAACGAGTTTAAGAGACATTGTTGAAGCTTCCGCATGTGCCATAACTATTTTAAAATCTATAAAATAACTAAAACTCCCACTTTTTAACAAATTTTCTTGATTCAAACATTTGACCCTGAACACTTCAATTTCAAAACTAAAAACTGATACCTTGCTAACATGTGGGAAATTCACGTACACTTCGACACACTTTTCCCCATGAGGAAATCATAAAAATTCATTAAAAAGGACATAAAATGACATAAGATAAACTTAAGGCAAATGTGACTAAGTTCAAGACATATTTTATGACCTTAGTTAAGACTATGGTGGACATTTATGACCTATGGGACCCTATGGAAGTTTTAACTTTCAAAGGGGTTGACTTATTTGACTAGGGGGTCAAATTTGTAAACATATTGGTGATTTCTTAAGGGTATAAATACTATTATACTAAAGACATGTTGCCTTCTCCTATCCTTGGGTAATGAAGTCACATATACACCACATTTAAGACAAAATCCTCTTATCAGACATTAAATAGTAGATAGGGAAACAAACACACAATGCAAGATAAAGACACACACTTGTGTTCTTAATAACACTTAGGGAAAACACAAACCAAAACTTAAGAAAATTAAGTTATGTATAAATTAACTTGAAGAAATTTTCTCCTCCTATATCAAAGGGGAAATTTGCACCATATATTTTTCCATGAGATAGAAGAATGCATGAGGAATGTTTTCCTTTGATAATTATCTTTGATGTATTTAGTTTCTTGATGTTTATCAATATCTTCGGCATGATATTAAATGAAATTATAAGAAACTATAAATAGGTAACCTATGAATATTAGTTCTTTAATCACTTCAACCATCTCAATCTTTTCATGAGACTCCTTATCTACAACTTGACTCAATGGTAAAAATCTAGGTTAAATGGTTATCTCCCTTGATTTGTCTCTTTAGCTCATAAAATACACTAGAATAATCTCTTGGGGGTGAAAATTGAATAAGGTAATAGAAATTAACTTATGTTAATGAGGTGATATACCAATGATAAGTCAACACTGCACACTTGCATCTACACTAACAAGGAAAATTACCAAACTGACCTCAACTCTATGACCTTATAACATAATTATTTATCATATAGGTATATTTATATGCCTATCTATAGGTGGGTAAAAATAATGTCTGATACTAGACACTACTAGTTCCTCTCACACTTTAAAATACAATAACAAACAATACACTTTATGAGACCTATTAGAAGAGATGTTACATATAGAATGCGTATAAGAGTAGAATAGAAGTAAGGAGAAATGATCTTCATCACTTATCATCAAAATACACAAATTTAAATGCTTAATCAATATGAGAAGAGAAGAGATAAAATTTAGAGTATTTATTCCAAGGCAAAACAAGGTGCTAAACCAATAGGGTTTTGCCATACTCAGTGTGTACTACATATAATTACCAAAATGTCATGTATTTATAGAGCATAAGAGAAGAAAGAGAAGAAAAGAAGAGGAAGGGTCATAATTCCATGTGTAAATATATGAGAACTAGTTAAAAACAATTTAGAGAATGAGATGGAAAATAGACCATGAAGTGGTCTTCGAAAAGTGTCCATAAAAAATGCATCATTCTCCCTCAAAGTGGTGTAAAGGCTCTTCATTACCTTGCTTGAAACTATCTTGATAATGATTATTCTAATTGATTATATAAAATTTCCATATTTATCCTTGACACATTTACACTATCATGAAAATTGGTTAAAATATTATAACTACCCTCATATGCTCCTCAATTGATAGTCTTTCTTACACCACTTGTCATTCACTATCTAGTAACTACTCATTAGCCTTCTAAACCTCACTCTTCACACTTGTCATCAAAATGACTTGAATTTTCTCATGAAAACATGTTTTAGAGGTGTTAGGAAACATTTTAAATACCCATTTGTCTTTTGGTCTATCATAGACTTGAAGAAGATTCAACATCACTCTTCTCATCTTCATACATAGATAATCACTTCTCCTTCTCACTGTCTATCCAATGACTGCTTGTAGTGATCAACTCAATAGAGAACATTTATTTGAAAAATAAGGTGAGATGTGGATATGCGGTATTATATCAAGTATATAATCACTTTATATAATTATTTTATTCCACCAATCCCCCTCTACAGTTGTAGAACTAGTCAAATCCTACAAGAAATAGAGAAATAGATCTATCTATATAAGTGACAATATAGATCACTTGGGTGTGGATAATCCTTACAAAGTGTTAAAAAATATAAATTACCTTCAAATATATTTTAACACCTTGTAATTCATTCCCATTAATTTCTTATCTATCAAGTTTGATTAAGGGTTTTAGGAGGGTTTTTGGTTATTTGGATTGTTAATAATTGTTCATAAAAACTAGATGCTAAAACTCAAAACCAATTCCACCAAGGATAAGATTAGGACACTCCTAAACTATTAGTAGCCCCTTAAATCACCATGTAATTACTCTATATTTATATGATCACATAAATTTAGTTTCCTAAGATCTTCTATGCATTCTGAGTAGGTCTAAGAGGAATTAGGTTAAAAAGACCTATTTTGGGATTCTTTCTACAAACCAATGGTTCAATCCAACCTACTTGTATCTTTGTTGCTCAGACTAGTCTATAGTATGCATGAATATATCACCTATAAGTGACCATTAGGGAATAATTTGGAAGGTTTAATTTAGTTACTCATTTTATCTAAGCATTATATTTCATACCTATGTTCTTCTTGACGTCAATAAGACCATTCCACACTTAGTGAGCTCCTTTCATGCCTTAGAATAATATTCTCATTGATATAATATAAGTCTATAGTCAAAATGTATATGTTATTTAGGAGACCTAAGACCTTCTTATAGGTGAAGATGTGATTAAACATTGCTTCACTTTTTTTACCCTTCTTGAGGTCATTGATACTATCTCCCATATGTATGAGCTTGTTTTATGCCTGTAGACTATGCTAGCATCTCTCACTATAGGTCATTATTACTTTGAAAGTTACATGCTTCCTTGATCTCAAAATCAATATGTTTCACTAAATATCTATAGTGAAAATTTTCTTGACTTAGGAGTCCCTCAACCCTAAACTCTCTTGATCAAACAACTTCCTCTCATGTTGACATGCTATTACTATGCTCAGGCTTAAAAAATGGAAACATAAGAATTGTCAATATTTCAATATCACTCACCAACATATGGCACTATATAAAACAGAGACTTATTTTAGATAAACTAAGGTAAAATGTCTCATTTAACAGCTTTTTAATCTTACACCAAGGAAATTACTTTAACAGGTCTAGGATCAACACTATGACCTTGTATGACTTGAAAAAATCATTCAAGTCATGGAATTGAAAACCACCTATGTCTTTGATTTTGAATAGATCTCATTCTTTTTACATTCCTGAAGATAAATATATCTGATTGTATGTAATAGAGTTCTAACTAAGGTTTATTCTTGCTTTAATAAACCTATCTCACTCAACCTCCAAGTCTCACAATGACTTCTTCCATGAAGAAAATAACTTCCATGCTTTAGGAAGATAAATCAAGTGTATTATACTTGATTTTAAACCACTAATAGGTAATAGAAAACTGTAATTGACAAATATTATTATAAACATTAATACACTTCTAACACAAAGAGATGCTTATTCCATCTTATAGATCCATGTTCACACATGAAAAATTAGTTAAATAAACATATAAGGAATTAAATTCTTTAAAATTATATGTAAAACTCTTGAAAATATTAGATCATCCAAAAAAATGGGAAAACCTAAAGGTGTTGGGAATGTGGAATCAACTAAGAGGCCCTAGCATTCTTAGGGATAGTTCATGAATAAAAACCCACCAATATGAAATATATGACCATGGATTTGAAGTACACAAAGGATAATTTCATCCATAAAAATCATTTAGCTCAACTCTACCCCTCCCTTTCCATACTAGTTGCAAATTGATTAACTTGTTTGAGTTGCCAAACAGAGTGAGTAGAGAGATAAAATAGTTTTCACCAATTTTGGGATTTTTAAAGCAATAAAAACATGGAAATGTCTTATGGGGAGTTTTATAGACAGTATTGAAGATTACACACATGCTATAACTATAATACAATTTGTATAACTAAACCTCCCACTTTTTAACTAATTTCTGTCTTCCAACATTTGAACCTACACATTTCAGTTTCAAAACTGAAAACTAAAACCTTAATGACATGTGGGGCATTAACTTACACATTGACACACTTGTTACCTTGAGTAAATTTTAAAACTTCATTAAAGTGGAAAAAAAAGACATAAAATGACATAAGATGAACTTAGGCAAATGTGACTAAGATTAACACATATTTTATTACCTTAGTTATAACCATGGTAGAGATTTATGACCTAGGGGACCCTATGGAAATTTTAACTTTTAAGGGGTTTAATAATTTGAATAGGGGGTCAAATTAGTCAATAGGTTATGAGGGAGATATCAAATAATACTCCTCAAACTATGATTTTTATTGACTCTTATCAATATGTTGTCATTTTTCAATATTTAATAAAAGGCTCATTATTTTTAGGTACTAAATATGGATATCCATCATACTAAAATTTGATACACATGTAATGTAGATGGTTATAATTACATTTCATTTATCCAAGGTCTCCCTAGAGTCAAGTTATATTGTAAATGATTGGCATGACTTGAAATATATTAGGTACCATTTTAGGGCCTAGTTGTACCTTTAATAATATTATCTATGGGACTTGCCATGGATTATTGTCTAGACCTTTTATTATAAAACTTTATTTATGGATACTAACACACTTTTGATTGCTTTACTTTACACTTCAAGTTGAATAAATAATGGAAAATATACTCTCTTTTATATTTGTTTTGTAAGTCCTCTTTGTCAAAAGTAATTATTATTATATATCATTAAATGTATTAATCATAGATTTAAATAATGTAGGTTTTATTTCAAGTCTCATATAATATCTTTGTAAAAAATGATCACTTCAATAAATTGATAATAAAAATATTAACATTGGCATTCTTTAGTTGATAGATGATTTCATAGCCTTTGTATTTATTAGTTTTTATTTTGTGAGGTGGATGGGGTTGAGGAGTAACTGTTTGATAACTCCATACTATAGTTCATGGTAGGTAACCCTATCCCTAATCATGTTATCATCATGGAGCATGGAATCTAATATATGTTATCAAAGACTAATGGGGGCAGAGTTATAGTTACTAAATTATTATTTATATGGGGAGGAATTAAAAAATGTTAGAAGTATAGATACTAAGAGGGGTGGTGAATAAGTTTAGTTAAAAAATCATTCAATTTCACTTAACATCTATGAATAATTCATTCACATACATATATTAGCTAATGCATACATAAACATCTATGAAAGCAAAAAACATAAGAACACATGATATATGTGGGAAATCCTCTTGGGGGATAAAACCCACTGATGAATATTTTGGAATATAGTCCTTTAAGCAACAAATCAAAATTTTAGTGAGGTTATAGACCCATAAGGAGCACCAATCCCTCACTATTCAAGAACCAACTCAACTAGTCCTTTAGTAAGCATTAACTTACAAGGAGACTCCAACCCCCTAGGTATATCAACACCAACTCATCTAATTTAAACCTCTGATCACCTTTGAACATCCTTTTCTCACTCAAATAAGGATGACCCCCTTATTTTGTGTTGAATAGTTATTAATGATGTCATGGATGTGTCTAGGTGAGTGTTTGAAGTGCCTTAATAGTCTAAGTGATAATGAAAAAGTGTGCAAGGTACTTGTCCTAGTGTGCTTGAAGTTGGCTTGGTTGATCTTTAGAGTTTGACTATTTAGAGATGATTAAGGATGAGTCTAAATTATTTATCATGCATATGTGGTCTCATAATAATTTTCTATATCTTTATAAATCTTATGTGCATAAGTTGAATTTATTTGGTAGTCCATAGTTTTCATCTAGATGAGTCAGGGGAGTTGGACATATGGTCTAGTGGCAAAAACTCTAAGTTGGTAGTTTGATGACATCATAATTTCCATGTGTATATGAGTTAGGGGAGTTGGTAATATGGTTGTGATCACATTAGTATTAATTTATTATGCACTAAATTTTAGGTCATGCAAAGAAACATGACAAAATATATGCAAGTGTAAAGTTGGGTTCCCAAGTAGTTTGATGGTGTTTTCCCATACTAAGCCAAATTTACTTATGGAAAGAAACACTCAATATGCATTTTTATGTATTAATATTTCCAACATATGGTAGTTTTAAGAGAATTTGACTATATGGGTTTCTTCCATTTTATGCCTAGTTGATATGCGATAAATTTTAGGTTAGGTGATGAAGTTAATCAAAAGATATGCATGTATAAAGTTATCCTTTCAAGAAGTTCTAGGCATAGTTGGATCTATGGATAATAATATAAGTGAGTAGATTAATGGCATTATATCTCACACGTGTGAAGATTTTAAGATCTACTTAATATATTGTTGGATTCTCTTTGAAAGGAGATCATATGATCCAAATTTTAGAAACTGTGTTTGAGAGAATCAAAAAATATGAAGGTGAAAAGTTGACCTTATTTATAGATTGAAAATTTTCACATAGTAAAATTTTCACAAGGTAAAGTTTGATCAACTCTCAAAGAGATCGCCAAAGTGCATTTAATCCAAGATGTGATGAAGTAGCAAGATGAGGACAAGTGTTCAAATTTTAATTTTGATCATAGGTAAAGATCAGGCTTCTTCTAAGATCGAATGATGATAAGATTTTTATACATATATAGATCAATTATTCATATTGAGTGAGATGATTTCAAGGTGTCCAATGTTAACACATATAAATACTAAACTACATATAGGAGATTGATGGAGCGTATTAAGTCAAATAGTTAAGATGAAGATCTAATGAGGAGTAATGAAAGTTAAAGGTTAAGATAATTAAAGTAAGATAGATTATTCATATTTAATTTGAGTAGTGATGACATGAAATAAGGACAAAGTGGTCAATGTTTAACTGTGACCATTGGCATTTGAATATTCAAATATGAAAAGGGAAAAACTAGTACTAAGTAATTCATCCATAAATTTTGATACAAAATGAATTTAAAGGTGATGTAAAAAGAAAAATGAGGACTTCATAGTGAATCTAAAGAACCTAATTTGAAGGTCTAAGTGTTTTCAAATTCAAAGATATTGAGCACCAAAGTTGACTATGTGTTTGACTATGTTCTGCAAGTGACCTCAGAAGGATGTTTTTATTAGTTTGATTATGTCTAGATGTTTTATGATGTATTAGCTAGTTGAGAGTGTTCTATATTATTTTTTTATGATTTATATTGTATTTGGAGGTTTCACCAATATATTATATTTAAACAAAGACTTAGAAGTTGACTGTGTGTTTTTTCATGATGTTTTGGTATACAAGACCAATGTTTGAGTAGATTGATCATATGCAGAGGTGAGTAGAGTTGAATATGATCATTTTAGGAAGTGACATGGGTCATGTTAAGTTTACCTATGCATTTAAAGGTGGTATTATATTATTTTTTGATCTATTAAGTGTTAAATTGGTGAATAAGTCTCTAATAGATCTATAAGAGCTATAAGGGCCTAATTGAAAGGTGCAGTTGCTTAAGGGTGACCCATAGATGTTAGGACCAACCTATGAAGATTTTTTTTGAGTCATGTATTAATTTGAGAGAATAATTAAGGCTTCAGGCAAGTATTATGGCCAACCAAGATTTTTTTTATCAATATAGTGAAATCAAGAAGATGATTTCTAGGCTTATGTGTGAGTCATGAGTGTTGAAGTGAAGAAGAGAGTAGAAATAATGTACCCAATGGATGGATTGATGATTAGAGTATATTGAAGACTATGTGTATGACTTATAGGTCATATTTATGATTTCATAATAGTGCTCTTATAGTTTGAGGATGAGTGAAGAGGTATGGGTTGATCCAAAAGGATGTTTTAGATGCTTTGTGGATGAGTAAAGGATAGATGATGTTTTTACAATATTGGTGGTTGATCTAAGAGGTAGATCAGAGTGTGGTTTGTGTAGATGACCCCATTGTCATGTTGTTGTTATTATGATAGAGCTATTATAGGTTCGGTGGTTGTATATGAGTTGAGGAGTGGAATGATCCAAAAGATGGTTTTGAATGCATTATAAGTGTGTGAAGAAGGTTGTGTTATTAGTGGTCCATCATCAGGTGTTAAAGACATCAATTCTAAGTTGGAGGTGTTCATTTCAAAGGAGGGTATAAATGACTTGATCTTACATAGAGGTAGTTTCTCCTTTGAAACATGTGTTTCACTATAGGCCTTTGGTCAAAAGGACTTGATCATCTTAGGGGCTAGTGATCCTTATGGAAATTTTGTTTCACTAAATTTTAGTATAAAGGAATTGATAATTATCTAGTTTGTAATACCTTATAGGACAAGTAGTCTTTGTAATACCTTATAGGACAAGTAGTCTAAGCATTTTTAGGCTTGAGAACGTGTTTTTTTTCCAAGAGGGTTTCCCACATAGATGATGTGTTGATGTGTTGTATGCTCTTGCTCATTCTTTGGATGAATTTGATTTCATGTTTATGTTGATAGATCAAGTTGATGTATGGAATGGTTTTAGAATTAAACATGCATTATTGTATACTGGTTCCCCCCCTCTCAGTAGCTACTTCCAATAATTAGTAGTAGAGTGGGTCCTTTGTAGGAATCTTAGTAGCTTGAAGAAGATCTTGAGTTGGTATAAATATGGATAAATAGTTGAATAAAGAGAATCAATAGTTGAATATTATGATCAAGAAACTTCAATAGTAGATATGTACTTTAAAAAAGATACCAAAGAGGATGAGAATGTTATCAATGATCTCAAAGTTTAGCTAGTAAATGCCAAGACAAGTTTGTGTTCAGAATAAAAACATCATGTTTGATAAAGAAAATTGACATAGCAATAGATAAGATGAAAACAAGGAAGAACAAGTTGATCTAGAAGTTGAGATCATGAGTGTACTTATTAAACTAAAGTAGTAAAAAAAGAGGAATCATAAAATTTGGAATATGATCAAAGGTCTTGAAGCATAAGTCAGTTATCTTCAGGGAATATTTTTAGGCATGTCCAAGAAAGAAGAAAATAACTATCAAGAATAGATCAAGTATATTGAAGTGAAAGCATATAGATTGAAAGACATGGGTAACAAGGCCAAAGAGGAAGAAGAGAAGATTTGTATTCTTGAGGATCAATTAAGGAATATAAATGCAAATCTTAAAGCAAGAGGAGATGAGTACACTTAATTAAAGATTGAGATGGGGTCTTTGAAGATTTAGAATGATATTTTTTATATCAATTTGGATAAACATGAAAAGAAAAATGAGAAGCCTAGTGTATGTCAAGGAGAATTCAATCTTTGAAATCAATGCAAGAAGGTTTGTTAGACAACCAAATACTTCAAGGTATGCTAGTTTATTCCATGGTCATTATTATACATGTAATACATATGGTCATAAATCTAAGGACTGTAGAAAGAAGTTAGTCAAGAATGAGTTCTCATGGAGCCTTAAAAGAAGAAGTAATTAGTCTTGGAGAAATCATATCTTAGATTAGTCAAGAGGTATGTTGAATGATTTTGTTTGCTACAATTGAAATAAAGTAGGACATATTTCCAAATTCTAAAATAATAGCTTGAAGATGAACTCAAGTTTTGAAAAGAAAAAAGATGCTCATAAAATTCACTCAATGGTATTGATACCAAAGACTATGAAGGATAATCAAGATAAAGGTGGTCTACCTATTACATCAAAAAAGCAATTAGATATGAAGAAGATATATAATTTGTCTTATATCCATATAGAAAAGGAAGATAACAATCATCATCAATCAAAAGGTATTAATGATCATGTTTGTTTCAAATGTCATAAAGTTGGTCACATTTATAGTTACTACAAGAATATGATAAGTGAGTTTTGAAAGCAAAACAAGGTGTATGGAGCTCCTAGTGTGCAAGAAAGAGGTCACGCATGGGTTTGGAAACCTAAGTATATCAGGAGAGATTAGTTTAAAACCAAGTAAAGTTTGTTTTCCATGATAGAAAAAAAGGAAAATCAAGAGTTTATGTAGTCATCATTTATTGACAAATATGAAGCAAAGAATGAATTGAAACATCTTTTTAAAATCAATTGGATAATGAGGTAGGACTGCAAGTTAGAAAAAGGTATAGAGATATGGGAGTCTCCTAAGTTTTGAGACTTTTAGTCTCTATATGTAAAATAGGTGTCCTAGATCTTGATAATCCTATCAAAGGCTTATTGAACAATTGTGTATTCCATGAAAGTTTACAATGATCTAAAGATAAGGTGTCTCTATATAAGTATTGACTATAAATTGGATAGTATTTGAAGACTTGTTGAATATGTCATGATCTAGGTAAAGCATGGAGTTAGGGGGAGCATATGTGATATGTTATTGTCATGATAGAAGAGTGAACATGTTTCCTACAGTTGTGATTTCAAAAAGAGTGATATTACTACTTGATAAAACCAAGTCATATGTTTTGACAAATTACTAAATCTTCACACATGATCAAAGAGAGCTTGTGAGTTCTATAGGAAGATACATCTAAAGATCAAGAAGTATTAAGAGTAAAGGAGCTTGTTGTAGGTTCTTGTATTTCAATTTTGTGGTGTTATTTAGAAGTTAGAGCAGGTAATGTACAAGTGGAAGATATGATGTGAATATGTGGTTTTGTGTTTTGGTGATCCTCCTTGATCTTTTTGGAGGTTTTTGTGTGCTCTCAAGTTTATCTTTCTTGTTGTATGTCAAAATCCATGGTATAGGAAGTATAGGTTCCCAAAGGTGTGGAGGTTCATATATTGGTCTAGAATTGTATGTTGGTTGTCTCTAAGTGTGCAAAAAAAGTTTTAGAAGTATGCATTGACCAAAAGGTGTTGGGTTGACCTTGTTTGTTTTGAGATACTAGGGTTTTGATCCATGCTATAAAAGTGTCTTACATTATTAATTAAAGTATAAGGATTATTAATAAATTAAATGGGACAAATGGGTTGTCAAATATAGATTCAAAGAGATCTAAAGGTTTGTGGTTTTCTAATTATTCATATTTTTATCAAGATGGAGGCTTAATTGGCTAGTAGGTTTGTGAAGAAAGTATTTCTTAGAGGATTGTCTTGGTGATTAAAATTGGTGTGCTTGAGTGGGAATACGATATTTATCCATATATGAAGTTTCAATTCTTGAATGTACATTTACTAAAAGTTATGGGCTCTTCTAGTTCCAGGTAGGGCTGCAATGAGTCTAGACAAGTCTAGTGAGAAGAAGAGAGATTTTTGTTTAGTTTATCCAAAAGATAAATGAATGAGTATTTCAAGGTGATTTCTTAGGTTTGTTTAGTTCATTATTCCTATTTGGTGAGTGGCATGAATTTCTATTGGTGGTCCTTGAGGTGGTTTGAAAATAGAAATCTAGTAAGCCTGTGTGGTGGTTCTTCATGGTGTGGAGATTTGAAGATGCTCAAAAGGTAAAATTTATCAAAAATATTATTAGGAGTCCCTATAAAATGTCTCTTGGTTATTTAAATCATATTTCAATGTTTTTTTATTTATTTATTAGTTGCAGTGCTTGGTTGAAGAAGAGTACTAGCCTATTATGAGAGGAAGTTGTCAAGGCAAGAAGAGGTAGGCTCAAGGTAAGGGGGAGTTTGTACTATCATTATACTATGTTATTCTCATAATTTTATTATTTTTAGGTCCTTATGATTGGTTAGTTCTCACTTTGTCATTATGTCAAAGGCGGAAAAGGTTCTTATTGTGAGAGTACTTAAAGAGAGAAAAGGAAGGTGAGTTGTATATTGTTTTATGATGGGTGATGACATCAATGACAAAGGGGGATATTTTTGAAGAGTTTTCAATTATTTCATAGTGATGTCATGGATTTATCTAGGTGAGTGGATGAAGTACCTTGATAGTAAAAGTGACAATGATAAATTATACAATGTGTTTGTCCTAGTGTGCTTGAAGTTGGCTTGGTTGATCTTTAGAGTTTGACTATTTAGAGATGATTAGGGATGAGTATTAAGTATTAAGCATGTTATATGTTCCATAATAAGTATTTATATACTTAAATAGATTATTTCCATAAGTTAGATTCATATGGTAGTCCATAGTTTTCATCTAGACATTTTGGGTCTAGTGGCAAAAAAATTGAGTAGGCAGTTTGATGATATCATAATTGCCACATCTAGATGAGTCATGGGGAGTTTTTCATGTGGTTGTGATAAAATTAGTCCCAATTTATTATTATATAAATATCAGGTCATGTAATGAAATAAAATAAAATATATGCAAGTACAAAGTTGGGCTCCCATGTAGTTTGATAGTGTTTTTTCATACCTAGCCAAATTTGCTTGTGGCAAGAAAATCTAAGTAGGCATTTTGATGTAGTCATATTTTGCATGTGTAGAAATTTCAAGATAATTTGATCATATAGGCTTATTAAATTTTTTTCCTAGTTGATATTATCTAAATTTTAGGTCATGGGATGAATCACATAAGAAGATATACATATACAAAATTGGCCTTTCAAGTAGTTTTACGCATAGTTGACTGTACGGTATAAAAATTGGAGTGATCAGATTAATGGTGTTATATATTGCACACACAAAGTTTTTAGGAGTTGTTTGATAATGGTTGGATTCCTCTTTGAAAGGAGAATATATTTTCCAAATTTTAAAACATGCATTTGAGTGAAGAAAAATATATAAAGGTACAAAGTTGACTGTATAGACAAATTAAAAAGGTTCCAATACTAGTAAAATTTGTAGAAGGTAAAGTTAGATAACTTTGGAAGAGATCGATGAAGCACATTTTTTGTAAGATGTCAAGTAGTAAGATGAGGACAAGTGTTTGAATTTTAACATTGAGTAGAGGTAAATATCAGGCTTCTTCTAAGATCTAATGTGGAGTGTATGTTCATACATATATAGATCAATGATGTTTATTGAGCAAGATGATTTCAAGGTGTCCAATGTTTAACATAGACAAAGACCAAGCTACGTATAGGAGATTGATGAAGTGCATTAATTCAAATAGTCAAGATGAATATAGAACTATGAGAGATGAAAATTAAAGGTCAATATACTTCAAGGAAGATCGATGATGCATGTTTTTATGAGCAATAAGGACATGAGATGAGGATAAAGTGGTGTATGTTTAACTACGATTCTTGGCATTTGAATATTTAATTTTCAAAGGGAAAAACCATTACTTAGTATTTCATCAATAAATATTGATACAAAATGAATTTGAAGGTGATGTAAATAGAAAAACTATAGAGGAATCCATGGTACATCCAAAGAACCTAGTTTGAAGGTATGAGTGCTCATAAAGTCAAATATAGTGAGCATAAAATTTGACTATGTGATCGACTATGTTCTCCAAGTGACCTGAGAAGGATATTTATACCTATTTTGATGATGTCTAGATGTTTCATGATATATTATCTATTGGAGAGTGTAGTAGACTATTTTTGGATGATATATATGGTCTTTAGAGTTTTGACCAATCAATATTTTATATGAATAAAAGTTTAAAATTTGACTATGTGTTTGTTTATGATGTTCTTGTATACAAGACCAATGTTTGAACATATTGATCATATGAAGAGGTGAATAGAGTTGATTGTGATCATTTAAGGAAGTTGAATGGGTCATGTGAAGTAAACCTATGAATTTTAAATTTGTCATATGTTCTTATTTTTCTTGATGAAGTGATAAATGGGTGAATAAGTCTCCATGAGACCTATAAGAGATACAAGGGCCTAATTGAAAGGTGTAGCTTCTTAAGGGTGACCCATAAATGATATGGCCAACCTATGAATATTTTTTCAAGTTTTGTCTTAATGTGAGAGAATCCTTAAGGGTTAAGGCAAGTCAAATGGCTAACCAAGAATATATTTATCATGAAGGCTCTATATATATTGAAATAAATAATATGATTTTTAGGCTTATGTGAGAGTAGTGAGCGTTGAAGCAAAGAAGAGAGGAGAGATAATGCACCTAGTGGATGGGTTGATGAGTAGATCAGAATAAGGAATATGTGTATGACATGTAAATAATATTTATGATGTCAGAATAGTGATCTTGTAGTTTTATGATGAGCAAAGATGTCTAGGTTGATCCAAATCAATGTTTTGAATAGTTTTTTGATAAGCGAAGGATAGATGATGTTTTCATGATCTTGGTGGTTAATATAAGATGTATATTAGAGTGTGTTCTATGTGGAGGACCCCATGGTCATGTTTCTATTATTTTGATAGATATGTTGTGGGTTTGGTGGTTATATATGATTTGAGGAGGTTTTGAAGAGTGGAATGTTCCAAAATGTGGTTATCAGAGGTCCATCATCAGATGTTGGAGACATCAGTTCTAAGGTGGAGGTGTTAATTTCAAAGGAGGGCCTAAAGGAATTGATATTACTTAGGGGAAGTTTTTCCTTATGAAATAGGTGATTTACTAAAGGCATTTTATAAAAATTACATGATCAAGGTTTTGGGTCAAAAGGACTTGAAAATCAGGTGGTCAAAAGGACTTGATCATCTTAGGGGATAGTGTTCCTTGTGGAAATTTTATTTCACTAAATGTTGGTATAAAGGACTTGAATATCCTCTAGTTTTTAATAAATTATAAGACAAGTAGTATAGGTTTTTTTAGGCTTGAGAGTGGGTTTTATTCCCTAAGAGGGTTTCCCATGTAGAAGATGTGTTGATGTGTTATATGTTCTTGTTCATGCTTTAGATGATTGTGCTTTCATGTTTATGTTTCTAGATCAAGTTGACGTATGATGGAATGGTTTTTATATTAAATTTACATTATTTTATATTGATTCAAATGACCCTCTTATTATCCACTTACAACATTTTTATCTTCTCACTTTTTTATCTCTCTCAATTAGCCTCTTATGCCTTCTTGCTCAACTAGCCCTTTCCTTGACAGAATTAAGTCATATGACTTTGATTATCACCTATAAAAACATATTTATATATTAATTGAATATTAATCACACATATATAATAATATTTAATCCACTTACCTAGTTTTAAAAACTCTATATCATTCTCTCATATGATTAATATTCTAACTAGTCAAATTAGGCCTATTAGACCTTCTCTTTATACTTTACTCTTGCTCTCACCCATATTGGTTGTCCAATAACAAAAAAATAAATTTTTTTCACCCTTGGAATGGATCAAATAATAATTTTAAAATTTGAAATAGTACCATAAATGTTGGCCATTACCCTTAAGGGCCAAAACTACTATTAGGCCTAATAGAGATCTAATGCAATTAGGCCTTCTCTAAGCACATGTTTCAATTAGGCCTCCTTAGAAAACCTTGATCCTCAAAAAATGAATGAAAAAATTCATAAAAAATTAAATTATACCCCTTATAATATCACCTTATGTACCCAACACCATTTATCTCATTTCACTCCTTGAAGCACATCATTAGGTCTACTTGTAATTTGAACTTTTCATTGCCAAAAAGTGTGTCTTGTAATTATGATGCATACACTCAAATTTTTCACATAATCATACTAAAATATCACATGTATGAAACCTTAATGTATTACTATTTAAATTAAATTACATTATATTTTACCAAATAGGGTAAAAGACATCAAACTTATCAACTTTATATGCTCACTTAGAACTGCACATAGGCCTTAGGAACCTAGTGAAAAGCCTTTGACTTTTCACATCTTCATGGGAGTTTATAATGCATAAAAATGTGTTAAAATAAACCCATTATACCTAAATAAAAACTTAATTTGAATTTTATTCATCAAAACTATGCATAACTACTCAAGAACAACATTCTCACTTATGCATAGAAAACTACCTGTAACTCTAAAAACATAGTCATGAAGATCATGCTTTAGAACACTTGTGTGAACACTTTTATGAACTTACATTTGGTTTTAATGATAATTAATCATAATTACAACATATTTGAATATATATAAATATATATAATAACATATGATATAATATAATAACATTTTCATCCCAAATATTGATATAATATTATTTTATGGTGAAAAAAAGAGGAGGACCAATTAAGGTATATATTTATCTTTATGTTTATAGGGTTTTATATTTTACCATGGTTACGCTTTCAAGACCTAGTTAGACTCGATGCACTTAACACATTTTAATTACATCAATATTAAATCATCACAATGGGATAAAATCACAATCTCAAATACATGAAAAATCTCACAAATGCCTCAAGATAATTATTACTTTACATGAAATATTTATAAACTATCATATAGTTCTTCTTGAAGTGATAAAAATCTTTGTTCTACTCTTGGAGAGTTTTTCTCCTTCACAACCCATCATTAACTCCCAAAACTTAATTTATCTCTAATTTATATAAATATAAATGTTCATGAGGTGTATTTTCAACTTCCATGACTTCCACGTAATTTACAATAGTTTAGCATCTTTTAGTTATTGAAATTAATTGCCAATTTATCATTAACATCTTTTAAGTACATAGGTGGTAATTTCAAGCTGAATAATATTTACAAAAACTATCATACTTTTACCATTGTTTATCCAATCGGAATGATTTTTTAAAAATTAAAATACTATTTCTACCATCTCACCATAGTTTCCATCAAATTCTCACCATAGGTTACCTTAGGTAAATAAACATATTACCAAGTGTTGTAGACTACACAAAGTACTTAGGTGACAATTTCAAGATGAAAGATAGCTCTAAAAACCATCATAAATTTATAGAAGTATATATAATTGACATAAAATTAGGGACACAACTTTTACACTATATTTTTTATCAACTAAATTTTTTGGCATTTCAATTCCTACTACATAAATAGAAAAACCTTACCATGTGTTAAAAACTAGATAAGTGACACAATCTGACATAAATGAATGGTAAATTACAATGTTAACCCAAAATTATTTAAAATTTGGCATTTATGTTTCAAATTTCATGTAATACCATCTCAAAAAAATTCACATCCAAATATTATCTTAGATTAATATTCATCATGTAAAATCTTGTAGGTACAACCTAAAAGAAACAATCGTATGTTTATAAAATAAATCCAAATGGTATAAAAATTGGTATATATGTTTTAAGTGTAAAGTTATATTACCTCACCAAATTTAATAATTTAATTCTTAACTTAAGTAAAGAAATATTTATAACAAATGTCTATGACTTAATAGTCCATGCAAATTAATAGAATAGAAAAAAGATCTCTACACTTTTTATGCAATAAAGGAATACTTTTGAAACATAATTAAAAGAGTTTAACAATATGAAACCAACAAAGTCAAAACTAAAAAACCAAAACAAAACACCAAACTCATTTTTGGTTGATAAAAGATTGCATGAACCCTTAGATGATCTTACATCAAACACCCAAGATTTATAAAATGTGAGATCCTACTCACATAGATGGAATAAGTGGAAAAACAACAATTTTGACCATGAACTATAGTTGTAATGGCATTGTCTTCCAAAACACAAAGTAATTTAGCTTATTTTCATGATTGGTATTCCATTTCTAGCTTCTTATTAGATTCAATTCAATTCTCTTCTTACCTATACTTTTCCTTTTCTCTTCTCTGCTCACTCTTTTGTGTGGTTAGACCTGCCATATTCTATCCTCCTCCACAAAAGGATCATATTTTTTCTATCCATTTTATTGAGGTTTTAAACCCACCTTATTTTGACCACCTCCACCAAGATTCTCTTTCTTCCATCTTACTCCTTATTTTGGGCTTAAACCCACCACTAACTGACCACCTCTTCATATATCCTTCTTACATTTGGATATTGAATATCCAACTTAATGTTGGATCACTCTTTTATATTTTCATATTATCTCATCTTATATATGTCATCTCCTCTTTCATCCACAATATCATCTTCTTTTATTTAATATGAATTTGGCATCCAAATTATTACCCATAACCTCTAGTACCACCTCAAGGATAGTATTTACCTTATCATCTCTTGTTGTGTAAATTACAATTTCAAAAAACCTCTCCATATATACTATAGCATCAATTTATTCTCCACATGTTCAATTTGATATGTAGATTATAAGCACCTCCTCACACATTGTGAACTCAAGTGTCTCACTACCTTCACCTTGAGAGGCCTCTTTGAATGCCTTTTTCTCTTGATTTATGTACTTACACACTAGCTAAAGTCATAAATTAGTTTATAAACATGAGACCTAACAATCCACATCAATTATTCCTAAATATTCACATTATTATCTTGATTCTCATAAAATATAGGCTTATCAAAGCCTCTTCCATTCTATCATTGTTCTTGGGACAACTCCTACTCACTTCTCATCTCTTATTATTTATTCTAGGTTGATTTTTATCTCCTTATTTCATCTATATATCATATGAAAATAGTTTTTCAAACTCCTTGTCCATATGATGAAAATTCACATCTTCATTCATAAGAGTCTCTCCTCCAACTTCTATGCAATTTCCTTCCACATATGCAATTCCGCTTTCATATTTTAGTCCTCTTCATAGAACCATATCCACCATATCCATAGAAATATCCTTTTATGTGCTTGAATATTAAACAAACATATTAAAGGAATTAATATTTTTCACATAAATTATTGCATATATTATTCATACTTCAAATATTTACTATCCAATTCTTATCTACTTCTCATAGTTTTCTCACATATTTCTCCCACATGATGGACTCCCATAGGACCATTTTAAACAACCTCTATTGTTATTCTCCTTTAATTATTATTTATATTTTATTCTCATCCAAATGGATGGTATGAAACCATACACTCCTTATGTGCATTAGTTTTCACTTCTTCCACCTTCATTATTTCCTTCATGTAAATTATTAATTCCTCATGGCCACTCTATTTATATACTTATGTTTTTTTATTTATAAAAACCTATAGATTTCCTTGGTTTTTATTAACCATTCTACCCTTAAAATATAAATTAAAAACTTATTTTATTCACTCAACAAGGATGATTATGATTCTTGCCACTCATGGGATACCAAAAACTCCTTCCCATCATCAAATATTGTTTGAAAATTCTGCATTGACATCTATCACCTCCATATCTTGTCTCATGAGTATTTACTCCTCTATATGTTTCTCACACCTCTATTTCACCTTATTTTTTTCAAAAATAGACTTGGGATTATTATATAGAAACCTCACCTTATTTTTGTCTTCCAAGACTACCTTATTTTTTACATACACATCGTTTTCCTTGCTCCTTCTCAAATTAGTCTTGAGCTACTCACATGAAAACTTCCCTCTTTTAATAGCTTTATTATAAATATTATTATTATTATCTATCTCAAGACTCATCTTAATAATATTATTTATCCAATCTTATTATAATTTTGGGTGCAACAAATTATCCAAAAACTTGGAAACTATATGTTCCCAGCCACTCACCTTATTCTTACCTCTTATTTATTTCCTCTCTTGGAGATATTTACAATACAAAATTTCACTTCCACATAATCTCTTACTTATAGCCTTTACCCTCATTATGTATTCAATATTCTTATCTTTAAAATAAACTTACAACTCAAATATCCATTTTAAGATCTTGTCAAGGTTTTCTTTACCACATTACAATCAAAATCACATGTACACTCACCTCTTTCCTTCACCTTGACCTTTTTTGGTCTATTTATTCTATTTAAACATTTTCCTACACTCATTTGGTCTCTTTCGAAAGCATACAATCTCACTTTTAGGGACATTAACCCCATTATTACCTTTTCTTCATCATCTTCATTTGTAGTTTTAATAACAAAGCTTTATGTAGTCATATCCATCCTATCAAGTATTTCTTGGAATATTTTCAACATCTCATTCATGTAATCCATCTCTCATTCTCTTCCTAATTTTTTATAGATTTGGAGGCGAAAAGAAATTTTTTTTTCCTTCTAACATTTTGGTTAATTACTTTTAAGCAATATTTCTTACTTGTGGCATATTATCATGTCTTCCAAACTTTTTGTGTAGGATTTTAAAAGAATTTTTACATGCTCTATGGTTTAATATCTAATTATAGTTTTTTCTTCTTATAACACAAAAAAAAACACTCTAATCTCAAAGTAAAATAAAATAAGTCATTTTTAAATTCATGTACTTCTAAAGTATTCTATTTCTTTTAGTTCTCTAGTTTTTGCTTGTTGGTCCTTATTGGCATTCATATTTACATCTTTGAGTGTTATTATTTCTAGTTTTCCTATATTCAATTATTAATATAGTAAGTCTATAGATTTTTATTCTTGTTGTTTTTCTCAGTTGTTACTTGATTTTATTATATCCTCCATGTTTTTATTTTTTGTTTGGCCTCTGTCTCTTTGTGCCATATGGCCAAGTTAGGTTTTTTTTATTATTTACCTCTAAGCATCTCTCTAATGATTTTAAAGTGAGTTATATTTTTTATAAGTCATTATTTTGATAGTTTTTGCATTGTCTCAATTGTATCCTTGAGCACTTTTTTATTTTCTAAACTATGCCTTTTTTACTTAAGTTGGCATTCGAGTTATGTTGCTAGCTCTTCCTTTATTTTGATAAGTCTCTTCTTATATTTCCCATCATTAATTTATTATTAAAATATATCTAATAATTTCAAGATGTAATAAATTTATTTTACTCTTTTTAGTTATGCTTAATTTTACTTCTCTATTATTTGGTGCTCATAGTAAGTCTAAGAGTAATGCCATGTTTTGAAATTATGCATATAATAGTGGTGGTTATGCATTGATTATTTTAATTTTGGTAAATGGTTTTGGTATTTGCATTTGAAAAAAAAAAGGAATAAATAAATATAAGGCTTTTTATTGTATGAAAGGTGAAATTTTGGTTTTCCATTTCTTTTGGCTCATTATTCATGTAAGATCTATTTACTTTTTCAAGTCACAAGAAAAGTATTTTACTCGAATAATCTTCACTTTTCATAGTTTTAATATAGAATTGATATCAAATAAATCAATAAGATTAAATTTTTTCCTCAAAGGCTTTTATTCACCTTTTTAATTTGTAAGTAAATTATAAATCTTGATTATATTGATTGCCATTATTTCCATGCTACATAGAATGTGTTTTAGAATTATTCAAAACCTATTTCATTTACCAAGTATCATAAAATGTTTTTTAATAGAATCCTTAAAACAAAGAAATTTTTTTGGGATTTATGATTTATTTTTTATTTTTTAAAAAACACTTTTAATTTATAAGGTGGGAAAGGAATCTTTTTAAATGCAAATCAAACAAAAGTTTAGCTAATCACTCTCACATGGTTGTTTTTCTATATCTAATTTAAATAAAATTATAATAAGTGTTTACTATACATTATGCAAAGATTTAATTTATATTTTTATATACATAATTTTTAAAAATCAAAATAATCTCATTTGTTAAAAAAATAATGCAATTCTTGGTGCAGACTTACATTTACGAGCTAATTGATATACTTTACACAAGTTATTCTTTAAGCTTTATTGGTTTCTTTTCAAGCCTATAACTCACATAATTTTACTGCAATGGAATTTAAACTCACTATTTTTTATCCTTTACATGTGATTCACATGAAATGAATCTAATAATTTAATAAATTGGTGCTCTCAAACATGAGATTCATTTTTAAAATGTTTCATGTGTGGAGAAACTAAAATATTTTATTGACACATAACATGCTAAATTTGCATATTTTACACATAGTACTCACTCTACTGATGATGAAAATAATTATTCTTATAAACAAACTAACACTTTTTTGACAATTCTTATACCAACCCTAGCTTAAGAATGATGCATAGTATGGGATATTTGGGTGGTGTGATTGGTAAGTGTGAAGATGGTATTCTTGTACCTATTTTTCTTAAATATAATGCATACTGTAAAGGTCTCCATTTTGATGATTCAACTACTTCTCATAAAAATTTAAAATATTGTCATCCTTCACATCAAAGGGATTTATAATGCTACTTTTTTCAGTTATGATGCTTACAATGTTCATGATATGGTTAAAATTTATAAACCTTGTTTGCTTTGTGGAAGACACAGACATCATATATCTAGATTTTGTAAACTAAATCCATGCAAATCTTGTGTTAAATCCATACATGACACTTTTCTTGGTTATAAATTGATTAAATCATTTTCTTTAAAGTTTAAAACTATTTGGATTCCTAAAACTAATGGATATTCTAGATAAATTGATGTATTTATGTAATGATTCTTCAATTGATCCTCACAATATATATTTTTCTAATGACACATCTTATTTTCCTCTATTATGATTATATAAATCTCTTTTTGTATTCCTTTCTTTTTATTGCATAGCATATATTTTGTGATTATGTTGACTAACTTATTTTCATGTAAGATATCACATTTTATGATGGAAGTTTCCTTTTATTCATTTTTATTGTTGTACATCTACTTTGCTTTTTGATAATTAAAATTAAAATGTTTTTACAGGGATATATCAACCAATAGTTTAAATAAATTAAGATCAAATGTCATGAAACAAAGAAAAATATGTATGTAGATCATATTTTTGGAATATTGATTACTTAAATTAAAATATTAGTGTTAGTGTTAGAAAATTAACCTTAATTTAGGTCTTTCCTATAGGTTTATAAGTTTCTCCTAGGTCTTATATATTACACTTTATTCATACCTTTATGAGGTGTCACTCACCTCCCTAGTCCATTCATTGGATTTAGAGTTACTTTTTTGTAACTCCCCTTTCCCCACTTGACACAGACTTCCATCCACTCTCTAAGGGAATAGGAAACAAGTGTCATAGACAATTGAGGCTTTTAAGATAATCATGGAATTTATTGTAACTCTCATTATTTTCTTCTTGATTTATAAAAGAGTCTTTCTCTCCTCATTCCTCATCACACAAGTCATTATTGTTGTTCTATGTATTTTTATTTGCATCATTGATGCTCTTTTAGCTTAAGGATATTATTATCCTAATATTCTACATGTTATTGTACTTGGAGTTGATCCTTGCAAACTTATTAATACTAGATTGTGGGTTTTTCCACCATTTGATGGTTTTCCCCACTTATCAAATCTCTTGTATCATTTTTTGTTTGCTCTCCATTGAGGTAATATTGTTCATTTTTTAACTCCTTTGGTTTTATTATTTAAATGTTTATAAATATTTATTGAATTTAAATCCTATTATGGTATCAGATCCAAGTTATTATAACATTGAAATTGAGAGTTATATAGGCTCTTCATCAAGGAATCACATATTTTATTTTAATTCCATCCCATTGCGACATGATGTTTTTTAGTTTGTTTTCCCTCTAAATTGTGTTTTAGGTGGCTAAAGTAGGTTTGTTGGGTTGCTCCCATTGGGTTCACTCATAACACCCTCTAATATTATTTTAAGATGAGAATTTTTATTTTAGCTACCTTCTCTTATTATTTCACTTATAGCTATTTTTGTTTATATGTGGTATGAGCAGACGTCATTTTTCATGTTTTGTGTTTTTTTTTAAATTGGAAAATATTTAATTTTATTAATATGTTTTATGGTTTTCATTCTCATTTACAACACCTCTGATACTTTTCTAGATATCTTTCTTGACTATTATCCAAAAAAATGGAAATATTGGTATATATTTTCACTTTTCCTTGTCTTGGTGTGTTTTAACCTTTGCTTAGAGGCATTCAACTTTCTTCTCTATACCTGTGTTTTTTTACTTAATGTAGTCTATACTTTTCTCCTTTATAATTTTATTGTAACACATCTATATATGCATGTTGGTTGCATCCCATTCTATTTTTTCATGCATATTTATCTACATTATCCACTTCACCTCCTTCCTAGGTTTATGTTTTAGTTATCTACTAACATTTTCCCCTAACTATGCATTTCAATCTATGATATTCTACTACCACATGCTTTCCTTTATTACGCATGCATTATCCCTAGTTGTCTAGGCATTACACTCAATATGCAACCCAATTTCCTATTGGAATTTCATTAATCAGTTGTTATAAATTTCATTTTTTTAAAATTTAAAGTAATAAAACTTTATTTTTATTGTTGTTAGCCTCTTGGAATTCATTCTTATCTATTAGTGTGCAGGTAGGGTATCAAAGGTACATAGTCTTGCATTTATAGGTTGTGTGCAGTCTATCATAGGTACACAATTCCCCATTATTTATCTAATTTTTTAGTATATAGATTATTAATTTCTTTCTATATAATTTTCTTATAGTGTCTTAGTGGGTCATATCCATTGTCCATTGATTGTCATTAAACCAAATTAAAATTTTTGGCAAGTTATAATATATTTATGTATGCATCCCTTTTAATGTTTACTTATATATATTTTTTTTAAATTTCGAGAAGCTTTAATCATTTTTATCTTAAATTAATGTATTTTTTCAACACTTTTCCTTCAAGTAAGTGGGTTTTCATTCCATTTGAGGTGTAGTGGTTATCTTGTGAGTTTATTATTTTCCTTACAAGTGACAATTTTTCCTTAGTTAACAAAAACTAAATATACCTTTTATATTTACCTATATTTTTCTCTTTAACATAAGTTAAGCATCAATTTGTTTACATGACTTTGAATTCATGTGATTTTAATTTTATTTTTTTATTAAAAAAACATTTCTATTTTATAGTCTTAATTCATGACTTATGGCAGGTTCAAAAGTAAACATTTATTTGTTTTATATCAAAAAAGGCTTTTCAAATTCATATAAATTTTTCAAATTCAAAAAAAAAGAATCTTGTTTAGTTTTTCCAAACAAATCAAATATTCCTAATATTTTTTTATGTTGGTAATAAAAGTTCTTTTTTATTCCTATGTGGAATTAGTTTCTTTTGAAATAAAAAATCAAACAATTCCATGTTTTGTATTATTTTTGGGTTTAAGATTTAATTATTATCCCATTAATGTTTATTCTAAATAAATTTTTTAAAGATTTATCTTAATTTTTTATTAAATTCAATCCTTTTTTTCATTAAAAATGGCATTTTTTTTATGGATTTACATCTACAAGTTAATTGATCTAAAAATCAATCTTTGTGTAAGCTAGTCTTTTAATTTTTTTTATAATCATTTGCATAGATTATCATGCTAAAAATGGCTCTCAAACTTTCAATTTTCATAGAATTTAAAGATGCTTCATGTAATAATTCTTTTAAAACTTAATAAATTATTTCTCTTAAATATGAAATTAAATGTCAAAATGACACTATTATGGCTCTGCAAAACTCCTTGACTACTCATGAAGAGAAATTAAAATCTTCTATTGATGCATTAAATGCTAAATTTGTGAATTTTGTAAATGTTAATATCTCTAATGATGATGAATATGATTAGTATTTAGAACAAACTCAAACTCATATGCACACTCCTACTGATTTTGTTTTCAAAATCATGCAATCTATGGGCTGTTCAAGGGGTGTGCTTGGTAAGTGTGGAAATGGTATTCTTGAACCTATTTTGCTTGGTTATAGTTTACATTGTAAAGATATCAGTTTTAATGATTCACTTTATTCTAATAAAAATTCAAAATCTTATTGTCCTCTACATTGAAGGAATTATAATACAATTTATTTAGATTATATTTCTTCTAATGCTCATGTTTTAGTTAAAACTGCTAAAAAAAATTAACATTATGGAAAACACAGGCATCATGTATCTAAATGCTAGAAATTACACCCTTGAAAATATTGTGATAAATCCATGCAGAACACTATTCATTATTGGAAAATGACATTATCTCCTACCTTTAACAATAAAATTGTCTAGATTCTTAAATAAATTGAATCTTATAGAGAGTTTGATATGTCTTCTTGTGATAATTATTTTAATGCTTCATACAAAATATAACAAGTGACACATATTATTTTTATCCATTTTGATTAGCTAATTTTATTTTATTTTTTATTCCTTTATTTTTAATGCATAGGATATATGCTTTGTTTATTTTTATTAAATTATTTTTGTGCAGGCTTATGCACTTTATGATGGAAGTTTTCTTTACTCCATTTAACATTACATATACATTTATTACTTTATGTATGTATATTATATTTTAATGGCATATTGGTAACATAACTTGAACTATTGATGTTAGTTTTCTTTTTTTGTAGGTTGGTGGATCATTACTCCTTGTTGGTCTTTATTCCATTGTCAATCAACCACTTTGTCCATTCTTAGATTAAATCCTATTAGTTAACTTGTTTATTTTTTAGGTTTAGTGGATCATTACACATAATTGTTGGTATTTTTTCTATTGTAGATCAAACATATTTCTTGAATAAGATTCATGGAGATTCTTGGTGATCACACTTTAATCCTTGTGACTTTTGGTGACACCTTCTCTTCTTCTCTCTTTATAAATTTATTATAGTTAATCATGAAAGTAGTTAATATTAAGGAGGAATATAATCTAATTTCAAATCCTTTCATTGTTTTTAAAATATTTTCTCCACTTTAGTAACCCCAAACTAATATTAAGAGGGAGTTTTTGAGAATTAACATTATTTGAGTTTACTATAGGTTTCTAGGCTTATCTTAAGTCTTATTTGTGTGTGAATTTATTGTATTTATAAATGGAATTTATTCTAGCCTTTTGAGGTATCACTCACCTCTCTAGTCCACTTATTTAGTTTAAAGTTACTTGCATAAGTAACTCCTCCCCCCACACATCACACACATCCTCCTCACTTGTAAAAATATTAGGAACACTTGGCACACATACTCAAGCTTGTGCATTTAACTCATTTTCTCTCTTATCTCTATATAAAGAGCTCTCCTCTCCCATTATTATACACATTTAGAACACATAATATTGCTATATTATTTTTCTTTAATTATTTATGATATCTTGGCTTAAAAAAATGTTTTTCCTAGCTTCTTCATGATATTTTAATTGGATACTCATTGTTGCAAGCTTTAAATACTAGTGTGGGGTTGTTTTCCATTTGATAGTTTCCCCACATGTCACATTTATCTCAATATTTTGAATTATTCCTATAAAGTCAATGCTATTTTGTGTTTATTTTCTCATTTCTCTCAACACTAATTCAAAACATAGGCAATAAAACTTATAATTTGTATGCTTTTACTGACCAAAATTAGTAGGCTTCTATTTCATAATTTGAAACACATTCAAAATAGAGCCTCTTAAACTTAATATCTACTTACATATCTTATGTCAAACCTAAAAAAAACTTATGCAAGCTTATGTTTGAAAAATTGCATCACACTTAGTATATTTCTCTTTGATAGCATACAACTAACTCATATATTAGTTTCACACACACAACATGCAATGAAAAACATTGAACTGATAACACATGGGGAAAACACAAAAGAGGGTGAAAAAATGTTCTACCTTTATCTCTATGTTTTTAGGGTTTTAAATTTTACCATTCTCACACTAACACTTAATTAGACTTGACAAACTTAACACATTTTCATTGCATTCATATTAAATCATCACAATGGAATACATTCACACTCTCAAACACACACACACACACACACACACACACACACACACACACACACACACACACACACACACACACACACACACACACACACACACACACACACACACACACACATGAATATACATGATTATTAATTACATGGAAGAGTCATATATTATCATATAGTTCCTCTTGAATTCATATGACTCTTTGTTATGCTTATAGAGAGTTCTCCTCCTTCATAACTCATCTTTCTCTTGTAAAACTTTATTTCTCTCTAAATCTCATATTATTCTTATTGACATATAAATATTCATGGGTTGTCTCTTCAACTTCCATTATATCCATTAAATTAAAATACTTTGGAATTTTAAATTTTTTAAAATTAGCCACTAGATTATTAGTAACAACTCATGGGAACAAAAGTGGAAATTTCAAGCTAAATGATATCTACTAAAACTATCATAACTTTAACATCACTTATATAAATTATATAATTAAAAAATAATATATATTAATATCCATACCATCTAACCAAATGTTTCCATCACATTTCTACCATAGTTAAAGAAACATCTTTCCAAGTGTCACAAACTACACAAAGTACTTAGGTGACATTTTAGGGTTGAATGATAGCTATGAAATCTATTATAAATTTAACGAAGTTTACCAAATTGATATAAAAATTTTAACACATATTTTACACTATATTTCATATCAACTCAAAAAAATTCATTCCAATTCTTTTTAACAAAGGCAACCATCTTGCTAAGTGTCACATACTAGATATATGTCATGGTATAATATAAATAGATGGTACATTATTGATGTAACTCCACATGCTCTAAAATGTTGTGTGTATATTTCAAACATCATTTAATAATATATCAAAAAGTTTCATTATCCAATTATTACTTTAATTTAATATTCATCATGTAGAGTGTTTCAAACACAACCTAAAAGAAATAGTTGGTATGTTTCCACATTAACTCTAAATGGTCTAAAACTTGATACTATTGTTGAAAGTGTTAGGTTAAACGATTTCACCAAATTTATTCATTTAATTATTATCATAGTTAAAGAAACATTTTTGAAAAATGTTTATTGCTTAATAGTCTATGTAAACTAATATAACGAAAACAAATTTTGAAATTTTTTTGTGGTAAAAGAATACTCTTAAAAAATCATTAAAAGAGGTTATTGATCTCACACCAAAAATTCCACAACTTATAAACAAAAAAAACACATTACAATATTTTTATTATGTAATATTACATGAAAGCTTGGATGTTCCTACATCAGACACCTAAGAATTTAATATGTGAGATCATACTCACATAGATGGAATAAGTTACAAAACCACTCTTTTGACAACGAAGTATAGTGTCAATGGTATTTCATTCAAACACACCAAGTAATCTAACTAATTTTCACACATTTTCTTTTATTTCTATCTTATTCATTTTTGTTTTAATTTAGTTCTCTTCTTATCTCTATTATTATTATTATTATTATTATTATTATTATTTTATTCTTTAATCACTCCTTTTATGGGGTTATACCCACCATAGTTCATCCTTCTCTAATAAAGGCTCATATTTTATACTCTCCATATTTATTTGGGTTTAAACTCACCTTCATCTAACCACCTTGACTATGATTATATTTTTCATCTTACTCTCCCTTGTGAGATTAAACCAATCACTAGCTAACCACCTCCTCATAAAACCTTATTATCATTGGCTAGACAATATCCAACCTATCATTTAACCACATTTATCTATTTTAATTTCATATCCTCTTATGGATACCACCTCATATTTCATCTTCAATATCATCTCCATAGATTTAAAATACATTTTGGTATCCAAATGATAACCTATAACCTTTAGCACCACCTCAAGGATAGTCTTTACCTTCTCATTTATTTTTATCTACATCATTATGTCAAGAAACATCTCTATATATATTATAACATCTTCTTCTTCTCCAAATGTTCTGGCTAATATGCAAATTAACAACTCCTCCTAGCACCTTAAAAAATCAAGTGTCTCACTAGCTTCACCTTATAAGTCCTCTTTAATTACCTCTTTTCTCTCCAATAATGAAATTAAACATTTGATACAAACATTAATCAATGTATAAACATGAAACATATCAACCCCATAAATTTTCCCTCCATATTCACACTATTGTCTTGATTTTTATCAAGCATGGGATTCTTAAACACTCTTCAATTATGTTATTTCTATTGTGAGAAATCCTCTTCAATTTTCATCATCTTATTATCATCTCTAGGTTAATTTATATCTCCTTATTTGATATACATATAATATTAAAATGATATTTCACTCTCTTTATCCGTATGATGAAAATAAACATATTGAATCATAATATTATCTCCTCCAACTTCTATGTGGTTTTATTACACATACACACCATATTCATATTTCATCCCTCTTGGTAGAACCATGTCCACCATCTCCATATCTTTATCATTTGCTGTACTTTCACAATTAACAAACATATAAAGAGAATTGAGAGTTCCCACAATCAATTCTTCCATCTCTTATTCATATTACAAGTACATATTTTCCAATTCTTCTTGACTTTAAATAGTCTTCTCATAGATTTATCTGTCATTAATGAAACCAAAAACTAACAAGAACAATAATATTACCAATAGGCCAAGATCTCGAAACAATACTCAAAATTAATTTGTATTGATTGCTTGAAATAATTACAAAACCAAACCATGCTTAGAAATCCTCAACTCATAAATTAGAGTTTACATGCAAAATTTGAAAAAAAAACTAAAATCTAAAAAAGGCCTATTTTTAAAAACTCCTAAAATAGCCCTAAAATATCTTGAAATATCCTAAACACTATACTTAGACTATGGGATGAAATTAAACTGAAGTTGGCTTCCAATTCTAAAAATATACAATTTTAAAAAATATAAAAAACCCTAAAAAACCATTAAATCACAATTTTGGACCCTCTGATGATCATGTATAACCTCTAAAAAATATTTAAAACATTATTAGGCTAGTATAACAACCTATGAAATTAAAAAAACCTTTTTTATATGGTCATTTGGGTGTGTGGAAGAGCTCAAATAGAGTTACGATTCAAAATTTATGGACTCCAAAAGGTTGACCTATTTTTTCTACATCATTCTCCTTTGGTTGAAAACAACTCATCTCCTGCGAGTTACCCTGATTTTACTTCTATAATTTTTCCTTATCAATATTCTTTAGTTCCCATTTTGTAATCTAAGTGTTGTATTCTTACTACAATCCTTCACACTACACCTAATACCTATTATACTTCCCTTTCCTTGTGCTCATTATCTTCATATCCAAAACCTACACTATTTTTTCTTTCTTCTTATTTAGAACCTATTTCTCCCAATTTACTTCTTCATATTCATCATATTAACCATTTTATCCATGAAATTAATATAAATTTGAAACATTACATATTGGATATATATCAAAATTCTATGGTAAACTTACCTTATAGGCATTATCATTGATTTTTTTCAAAATTTTGCATGGTCCAATTTTGTTGTACTTCAACTTTTTATATGTGGCTTTTAGAAATCTCTCTTTCCTAAAGTAAACCATTACCAACTATCCTTATTCAAATACCTTGGATCTTCTTTTGGCATCTACTATTGATTTATATTTATCATTACTTTCTTGTAAATTTCTTCTTACTCCGTATAACTATTGCATATGCTCTGCAAACACTTTTGTGTCATCACTAATTTGATCCATGATTGGAAATTGTACCAAATATAAATTACCCATAGGATTTCTCCCATAAATAATTTGAAAACGTGACTTTCCTATTTATTTATTCACTAAATTATTATATGTAAACTCAGCTTATTGTAAAGCCAAGTACCATTACTTTGGGTTCTCTCTCACTATGCATCTTAATAAATTTCCCAAGCTCCTATTCATAAATTCTAACCATCCATATATTTTTGGGTGATATGCACTACTTAATTATATCTTAGTATCCATATTCTTCCACAAATTCCTACAAAAATGACTTATAAATTTTATGTCCCTATCTGAAGTAATAGTTTCTAGAATACCATGCAATCTCATAATATCCATAAAAAAAAATTTGCAACTCTAGTGCCATCATTGGTTTTCTTACATGTAATGAAATGAACCATTTTAGAAAATCTATCAATAATAATAAAAATTAAATTGTTACCTCTATGTGTGTTTGGCAATCCCAACACAAAATCCATACTCGAATCTATCCATGGCCCTCTTGGAATCGGTAATGGCATGTAAAGTTCAATATTTTGTGCATGTCCTTTAGCCACTTGACATATTATCCACCTTAAAACATACCTTGTCACATCTCTCTTCATTTTTGGGCAAAAATACTTTTTCTCTGCTAAATCTATTATCTTTATCTTACCAAAATGTCCAACCAAACCACCACTATGTAATTCTCTTAATATATTATCTTGTAGAGACCCAACATGAATGCATAATTATTTCCCTTTAAAGAGATAACTTTCTTTCATAAGATACTCATCATGAGTAACATGTGTCCTACCTATTAATGGATTCTTGCACTGCTTAACTACCTTGCTAAAATATGGATAAATATCATATAATTATTTAATAGTTTTAAACCCAACTACTTCACTCACCATAGTAGTTAATAATGCTACCCCCTGCTCAATGCATCAGCTACTTGATTCTATTTCCCTAATTTATGTTTCAACACAAAAGTATACCCTTGCAAGAAAGAAACACACTTTGCATGCCTAACATTCAACTTAATTTATGTATTCACATACTTCAAAGCTTCATGATATTTAAATAGTATAAACTCCTTAGGCACTAGGTAATTCCTCCAATGTCTTAATGCTTTCACAATTGCATAAAGTTCAACATCATAAGTAGAATACTTTGTCCTTAATTCATTCAATTTCTCACTAAAATATGTTATTTGCTTTCCTTCTTGACTCAACATAGCACCAATTCCCACAAATGAATCATCATTATCAACCTCAAACACTTCATTAAAATTTGGTAATACTAAAATTGGCTTTTGTACTAAAATTATTAGTAAATTTTATACTACAAAGTTTATCGTATAACACTTTTTAGTATAACCTAGAATTATTAATAATTTATTAACCTATTTTCCATTAAATTGTTAATTTTATAATTTAAGTTATTAATAACACTTTGTAGTATAACCTAGAATTTGTTAATAATACTACTAAAATTATTAATAAATTTTATATAAAAAGTTTATAAACCATGGAAAATTCTTGCCTCTATAATTCTTTCTGGAATAGGAAACTCAAAAATTGCCTTTATCTTTTCCTCATCCATTTTCACACCATCTGCTGAAACTACAAATCCCAATAATACCAAATTATTTATCATAAACCTGTACTTCTTCAAATTTGCATACAACTTCTCATTTGTTAACAAATCCATTACCATTCTCAAATATTGTAAGTTTTCTTCTTTAGTCTTATTGGATATCAAAATATCATCAAAATAAACAACTGCAAACTTATCAACATATTCTCATAGCACTATATTCATCCACCTCATAAATGTGCTACATGCATTAGATAAACCAAATGACATCACCATACACTCATATAAGCCATCCCTAGTCTTAAATGTTATTTTTGACTCATCTACTTCATGAATTCAAATATGATAATAGCCTCTCCTTAGATCAATCTTGGTAAAATATTTTGCTCCTACAAGCACATCCATCATATCATCTAAATGAGGTATAGGAAACCTATACTTTATTGTAATTTTATTAATTTCTCTACTATCCACACACATTCTCCATCCTCCATCTTTCTTTAGAGTTAGTAATGTTGTTATTGCACATGGACTCATACTCTCCCTTACCACTTTCTTCCTTAGCAATTTATTAACTTGTTTATTTAATTATGCATGTTCTATTAGACTCATCCTATAAGCTACTTGATTGGGTAGACCTGATCCTAGAATAAAATCAATGTGATTTTGACTATCTCTCTTTGATGGTAAACCATCTGGTAACTCACCAAGCATAACATCTGCATATTATTTCAACACACTTTCTACTTCTATTGGTATTGACACCATTTTTGTTTCTTCATTCCTTGTTATTAGTGCATAATAACAACCTGCCACCTTTATATCTTGGATAAACTCTTTAGTACAGAGCATGCTTTATGTATTATCTTCCTCTTTAAGAAGTAAAAAAATACCTTTGTACCACCTTTCCAAAAAGTGTATGTGTTCTTTACTCCATCATGAACTACTTTCCTATCAAATTTCCATGGTCTCCCTAGTAACACATGACATGCATCCATTGGAATAACATCACATCATATTTCATCATTATAAGTTTTTCCTATACAAAACATGATTAAGACCCTTTTATCTACTGTAACCTCATTCCCTTTTTTAAACCATGAAATTTTATAAGGGTGCTTTTCACATTGTAGATTTAGTTTCTCAATCATTTCTTTAGAAACCATATTTTCACAACTACCACCATCTATAATTACTTTGCCTACCTTTCTACCTAAAGTACAACTTGTTTATAAAATATTTTTTCAAGTAATACATAACCACCTTATTTATTTTTCACTTGATCCTTCCTTAGAGTGATCATGGCTCTTCTCATAAATAGATTCTCTCCAACGTCATCAGTGTAACATTAGTATTATGTTCTTTTATTTCAGCCTCAAGTAGATTTACTCTTGGATGATCTTCTTGCCTCCTTTCTTGATCATGGTAGTTTAGACACTCAGATGATCTATTCCCTTCTTCTCCACATATATAATAAACATAAGATCTTTATCGATCTAGAAACCATCCTCTAGCACCACTATAACCTCATCCTCTCTGAAATCTTCTTCTTCTTTGTTGGTATTGAAACCCTTTCCTATTATCATCTTGCCTTTTTGCACCACATGATGATTTACCTTTATTGGCATTAAAACCACCTATGGTGGTATTAAACCCACCTCATCCCCTTATTAGAGGTGATCTTCCTCTTTTTCAACCCATAGATGTCCTTCTGAAATTTTATCTATTTTATTTTTCTTCTGCCTTCAAAGATAATTGATAAGACTCCTCCATGTTAAGTATTCTATGCATGCTTAATTCATCTTGAATGTAAAATTTCAAATCATTTACATACCTTGTATCCATTTTCTCTTGTATTTCATCATGCTTTACTCACATGGAAATCTTGTAAAATTCATCTATATACTCTTATATACTGTGATCTTTTTGACTCAAATTTTGAAATCTTTTGTATAGGGTTTGTGCATAATCCACAAGAATAAATTTATCCCTTATCTTTTTTTCCATCTTTTTATATGAATTAATCTTCTCTTTACCTTTTTTATATCTCTCTTTCTATAGATGATCCAACCAAATCATTGCATGACCTTTAATTTTTGTGCATGTAAACTTTACCTTCTTGTCTTCTCTCAAAGTCTTCCACTCGAAGAACTTCTCCATGATATTCATCCAATCTATAAATTTTTCTCATTTTAGAATACCACCACAATCTATAACATCAACCTTTTTTCCTTCATTTCTTCCTTCTAAATCTTTAACCATCCTCTCTTCCATTGATAGTGGCTACTCTTGCTATTCTTCTTCTTGCTGAATTTATTCTTCATGATCTATGTATTCCTCATCACCACCTTGTCTCCTTGATTTATTAGTGACAACCTATATTAATTATTTAACTTGCCTCTATAGTTCTTGTATATTCCATTTCATCTATGCCATACCTCCTCATCTTCTCACCATTCTTCTCTCCTCTAAGATTCCACCTTGGTCTGATACCAAATAATGAAATAAAAACTAACAAGAACAATAAAATTACCCATAGGATAAGATCTTGAAATAATACTCATAATTGATTCATATCAATTTATTGAAATAATTACAAACCCAAATCATGCTTAAATAAGCCTCAAATTGAAAATTAGATTTTACATACAAAATTAAAAAAAACTAAAATCTAAAAAACATTCCTTTTTTTAAAAATTCTCAAAATAGCCCAAAAATGTCCCAAAATATCCTAAACACTATAATTATACTATTGGACGAAATTAAACTAAATTTGAATTTTGGTTCTAAAAATATACAATTTCCAAAAATAGAAAAAACATGAAAAATCATTAAATCACAATTTCAAACCCTTAGATGATCACATAGAGCCTCCAAAATATATCAAAAATATTCTTAGGCTAGTAAAAGGTCTAAGGATAGAAACAACCATTTTGATATGATCATTTTGTCATATGGAAGAGCTCAAATGGAGTTATGAGTCAAAATTTATGGCCTCCAAAAGGTTGGCCTATTTGTTCTACATCAGTCATGATGGACTCTCAAAGGCTCATTTTTAACAACCTCTATAGTTTTTTTCTCTACATTACTCATCCTATTTTTTAATCCTCCAAATGGATGGTTTAAAAATATAATATATTTATTTGCATTAGCTTTCACTTATTCCACCTCCATTGTTTCATTCATAGAAACATGCAAATCCTCATGGTCACTCTATTCATTTACCTTTGTTGTTTTATTTAAATAAACATATGTATTTCCTTGGTTTTACTCAACACTTCTACCCTCTAAAATATAAATAAAAATTTAATTGAATTAATTCACCAAAGATGATTATGATTCTTCCCACTCATGGGATACCACAAACTCCTTCCCATCTTAAAAAAATGGGTCTTATTATTCTCATTCAACTATTGTTACCTTAGTATCCTTTTGTATGAGGATTTATTCATTTATAGGCTACTCACCATTATCTTTAATCTTATTATTTTTGAAAATAAACTTAGACTTCTCACATGGAAACCTCACCTTCTTCTTGTATTACAATAACACATTATTCTTTGCATACACATACTTATCTTTACTACTTATCAAATTATTATTTAGGTATTCACATAGAAACTTCCATATTTTATTATATTTATTAAAAATCTTTTTCTACTTATCTCTCTCTAGCTTCATCATATGAAGCTTTTTCATCCATTTTTATTACAATTTTTGGTTCACAAAATGACCCCAAAAAATAACCATATGTTCTCACCCACTCACATTCTTCTTAACTTTTCTTTACCTCCTCTCTTAGAGATATTTCCAATCCATAGTATTACTTCCTCACAATTTATTACATATAACCTTTACCCTGATAGGATCTTCAATATCCTCATCTTAAAATTCAACTTATAACTCCACTATCTATTCCAAGAGCTTATTAGCACTCTCTTTACAACATAAATAATACAAATCATAAGTATACTTACCTTTTTCCTTCACCTTAACCTTTTTTGGTATTCTTCATAAATTAGATTATTTTCTTCCATTTTTTTGATCTTTTTCAAAATTATCCAATCTCAAATTTAGGTACATCAAACCCATCATTATCTCTTCTTATTCATCTTCACTCATAGCTAAAGTAACACCACTTTGTGCAGTCATATCCATAATATCTACTAATTATTGGTCTATTTTAAACATATTTATCAAGTCATCCATCTCTCATGCTCTTCATCATTTTTGTTCCATCATTCACCAAAATCAATAGGCTTCTCTTTCATAACCTAAAATAGACTCAAAATAAATCCTCTCAAAATCCTTATCAACTTTCAAGAATTTTCTCACACCTACAAAAAATTATGCAATATTATCTTTCATAACTTCCATCGCACTCATCATAATTATCTTTCACAATCTATAAATAACTCATATAGGAGTTTGACACACACAACCTGCAAATAAAAAACCTTTATTTAGTACCACTTAGTGCAAACACAAAATAGGGGAAATAATTAAGGTCTACCTTTATCTCTATGTTTCTAAGGGTTTAAAATCTACCATGGTCACATTTTCATCACTTGATCATAATTGATGCACTTAATACATTTTCATTCCATTCATAATAAATTCACACTCTCAAACACACACACACATGTCTCTAGAGGCTTATTACATTACATGAAAGTGTTATATACTCTTATATAGTTCCTCTTGAATTGATACAACTCTTATTTCTACTCTTGAATAATTTTACTCCTTGACAACTCATATTTCTCTTCATAGTCATATTATTTACATCTTAAGCTTTATGGGGTGTCTCTTTAAATTCCATGACCTTCACATAATATATAATAGCTTAGCATATCTAAGTTTTTACAATTGCAAATGATTTCAAGATAATGATAGTTACAAAAACTACCATAACTTTACATATGTTTATCTAATTGATATAAGAAAATTAACTACTATTCCTACCATCTCACTAAATTTTTCCATGAATTTATTATTTACATTAACTTTAAGTAAAGATCCATAATTCCAAGTGTCATAAACTAGATAGAGTACTCAAGTGACATTTTTAGGCCTAATTATAAATAGAAAAACCATCATAATTTTACCAAAGTTTATTAAATTAATTTGAAATTTCAAACACAACTTTTAAATATGTTTAATATCATTGAAAAAAATGCCATTATAATACTTATTGCACAAAGATAACTATTTTGTCAAGCATCGTAGACTAGACAACTGATGTAGTTTAAGATAAATGAACGATACATTATTGAAGTAACTTAAAATGATCTAAAATTTGGCATGTATGTTTCACATGTCATTTAATAATTATTAATGTAGTTGACTATCCATCGTGTCAATTTTCACATGCACAACCTGAAAAAAAGAGTTAGTAAATTGTTGTAATAACTCTAAATGGTCTAAAACTTGGTACAATTTTGTAAGTGTTTGGTGATATGACCTCATCAAATTTCCTAATTTAATTATTAGCTAATTTTAATAAACATTTCTAACAAATGTTAATGACTTAACCATCAAACTAGACTAATAAAACAAATAAAATATCTATTGACTTTTTGTGTGGTAAAGGAATATTTTTGAAACATCATTCAAATAGGACAGCAAGCTCACACCAACAAAGTCACAACCCAACAAATAAAACAAACACATCACACTCTATTTTTTTTATGCGAGACTGTATGAAATCATGGATTCTCTTACATCATATTATAAAAAATATCATAAAAATAAGGATGAAAATTTAATTAATATATATTTAATAATTTGAAACAAAATATTAGAAAAAAAGATTTTAAATTTCAGTATTTGGTGGCCAATAACTTATTTCAGTAGTCATTATCATGAATATAAACATGTAATCACTAACATGCTCATATTTCCTTTCCTAATT
>JARHVA010005202.1:532500-650000 GCA_037957365.1 Torreya grandis | reverse complement strand
ATTTATAATATTTTTTCTATATTTCCTTATAAATTTCAAGACAAGGGTAAGATAAAATGGCTCAAATTTAAAAAATTACCATTAGAGTATGGGGAACATATATCACTATCTAGACAAGACCACATTGTGCTCATGTGCTTCTATGGTAGACTTGTCCCATAAGACCAAAGACCATTGGGACATAATTATAAAAGGATTTTGAGATGAATAGGGATAAATGTAAAGTAAATAGGGATATTTTTATGGATTTTTTAGTGTTCTCGAGATAGAGGAGGCTTTTGTATATATTATAAGTTATCAAAATCGTGAGTAGACCAAACAGGGGTATGGATGTTAATAATAAGCATTTCCAATAACTTAATAATTATTTTTGAGTATCTATATTTCCCACATATTTATTATAGTGATTAAATTAAATGAAATGATGAAATTAAATTAGATTCAAACCTAAGTGTGTACACATACTCTATATTTTGATGTAAGGTTGCTCATGTAATATGCCTTAATGTGAAACCTATAGCAATGCCACTAAAATTAGTTATTGTCCATTTTTTTTAATTGAAAATTTACAACATGAATTTTAAAATTTGAAAAGAGATAAGGTAAATTATAAATTTGGAAGAGTATGTAATCTAATTTAGCTATAAATTGGAAGTGTAAAAATGATTACCCCCATGTTGAGGTATTTGGAGAAATTTTGAACCTATGATGAATTGAGAGTGACCAAGTCTCAATTTTAAAACATTTAAATGCACTTGATTTGGAAATAATGTATGTTCTAACTCTAATTTAATTATATATAGTACTTTATAAAATATTTTAAGGTGAGAACAACAAAATTTAGCTTGCTACATCTTTTAAAAAGTGTAACCATATGAATTGAGTGTCACTAGACTCTAACTTTGCCCACTTACAATATTGAGACAAATTCCACTTCTATAGAAGAATATAGATTATATTTGAAATTTTTGTATCTTTAAAACTTGATACTTGAGACTTAAATTTTTTGAAAACACCATATTATAAAATGGACATGAGTAAGTATCATGTCCATTTTATCTATGCTCTATTGATATTGAGTGTTTTCTAAACTTTAAAACTTTTTTGAAACTTGTAACTTGTAAATTTTGAAACTTATAACTTGAAAATTATTTTTCACATGCCCCTACATATGAATCATGTATCTTTAAATTTATACTAAAACTTTTGAATCAACTATAACTTTAAAATATGTATATTTTCGTAATTATAAAATTTTCTCATGAAGGATTGTATTCATAAGATACTATTATTATGATGCCCCCACTTATAGATGAAAGAATATTCTAAAAATCACTTATCTCAAATATAATTTTAAAATATTGTGAAATATGAAATGATGTAGTATCATTTGCATAGTTTAATTTTTATTTGCATCATAATATCATAAGATACATTCAATTGATTTTTTAAAGTTCATTAGATATATAAAACATTAAAGCACATAAGTAATATGTGCATGATATAGATCATGGAACTGTAGTATATTTAATAAGTAGTATCAATGTATGATATAAATCATTGTAACATAATAACAAACAACAAACACAGGTAATGTCATATAATGCCACACAATTTGTATATAAGAGAACATATAAGGAACTGATGTCTAATACAAGGTACAAGTAAATATCACATGCACACAAGGAAAAAGGACCCAAAAATGAAAATATGGTATCAAAAAATCAATATTATGTAAATTTTTTACAAACAAGTCATGAGACACATAGAATGAGCAAATAAGTTGTAATGCATCATGTAGTAATACTTGAAAAGAAGCATAGTATAAATTATAGTAGCCTACATCCATATGGATCCATGTCATTATTATAAAATATCATATTTAAATAACACAATTTAAAATTATTAGTGATTTAGAAATACATTTTTATGATGTATACATAATAAGGTAAATAAGCTTGTGTCTATATACAACATATTAAATTATCAATTGTGAACCAAGAGATGCTCCCAACTTAAAGTCTATTGGGTAATTAGGGAAGCCCAACATAAATAACCATGATATAATATTTCATGTGTCACACTCACATACCTTATAAAAAATGATTGTGTATTGAGAGAAAAAGGAAATATGCATCTAACAATATGAAATAAATAACATATGTAGAGAGGTAAGCTAGAAACATTTGAAAAAAGTTTTGTCCTTGAATTTGTAATTTTTAAATTTATTTTGATTTTTTTATAATTTGTAAATATTTTGATTTTTAATTTTTTCCTTATTTTTTTATATTTTTTAAATTTATTGGAATTGAATATTTTAAAAAATATAATAATTAAGGATTTTAAAATAGAATAATTTGGAGGAATTTGAATAAATACTCAACAAGGTGAAAATGCATAATGTAATCAAGATTTATGGAAAGAAATATGCCCTCAATGTATGTGGAAATTAAGTATAAGAATATAGCATAAATGATATTCATGACTATGTGTGATCATGTTAAAACTAATCTAGATTGATCATATAACTAAAAATTAAAGTTGTAGCATACATAGATGTACAATAATGAGTAACTAGATTTGTCATAAAGAATGAATATTAAAAGTGATGTAAGATAGTTGTTTTGGATTATTCACATTGGTTTAAAAGGTAAAAGGGAAAGTGACCAAAGTTAATATAGATCCAAAGGCTAGAATAATTCTTGGATAATGGGTAGAATAATTAGCAAGGAATTAAAAATAAAGATTTATATACAAAAGATAATATGAAACTTTAAATTAATGATATCATCAAGGGGATACCTATGCATAGGCCATGTATAATGTGTATTTTAACCCTCAATTATATTTCCATTTCATGTTTTTCATAATTAGTATCATCAAGATCATACCAATCTTATACAGAATTAGGATCATAACCATTAATGTAATCATTATCATAAGTGAAAATTAGATTCTTAGGCTTTGTTTGAAATTGTGAGATGTCATTTTGAATATATTTTGTATAGTTATGATAAATTTATTGAACCATATATTGGAGTGTATTTTTTAATATGGTCATCATTATTAGGATCTTGTAGATTATTTTAAATTAGATAATGTTCATGTCTCCATTTTTAACATTAGGAAGAGAAGTAATTTATTCTTTCACTTAAAATTTTTGATCTATGCATGAAGTATATATAACTATTGATTCCTTAAAAATCATATTTGTAACATTAGACTTTGTATTAATAATTTGATTTGGTAATTTATTCATGAAAAATATTTTCAAAATGGTCCTTTGCTTATCTTGAATTTTTTCTTTTAACTTTTCTTTTAGTTATTGAGCTTTTTGTAATTTTGCTTTTTTATCTTGTTCTTTTTGTAATCTTTCTTGTTATAATTTTTATTTTTGAATCTTGTCTTGTCTTAAATTGTCATTTTGTATCCATATTTTATCTATGTTATTTTTCATTTGTTTTTTAGTAAATGTAATATAAGTGGGTTGATTAATAGATTTAGTTGTTTGAAGATCACCACTATCAATGATTCTTTGTATTTTATTCTTTAAATCTAAAAAACTAATTGTATGATGCCCATGTATTATATGATATCCAAATATTATTTTTATATGTTTAGAGGAGGTATAGAATTAAATTCAATCCAATTGATTTGAAGCATTTTTCTTATAAGCTCACTTGGAATCTTATTATCCTCTTTCATACTTTTAGAAGAATTAACTGTATATGTATTTTTATTTTGAGACACATGATAGGTATAAGAATATACAAATACATGATTAACATTGTCATACTATATATTATTTGTAATTCTTCTATTATTTTCATGTGTTATGATTTTTGAACTGAAATATTGATTTTTCTATTTCAATTCTTCTACTGACTTTAAGATAATAATGATTTAATAGTGAAGGGCTTCACAAACATAAACCTTAGGTATACTAGATATAATATAAATACCATCAAGAGGAGGTATGGGATATGGATGCATAAAATATTCCTTTAGATTAATATATTATTTTATTAAATGAGTTGACTCTTATTGACCAATAACATGGAAATAACTAGGACTAGTAAGAGATGCATTGTCATCAATTGGTAAATCTATGCTAAGGTTATGGAATTATGGTGAAATAGTAACATCATGTGAATATAGGCATGATTATAGACTGGGAGAAATATTAAAATATATATTATAAATAATATAATTTCTTTTAATTATAACTTGTGATGTGCTAAGATAAAAGGAAGAAAGTTGAACCTCATTGGTTGAAAAGGGTTAAGAGTTATGCCATGTAAGTTAAACATCCATTTTTTGTAATGGAGTAACTTTATATATTAATTATTTATTTGAAATGAATTTAATTTTTTTTAAAAATACTTTGATCTTGTTTTGATAATTTTACCTCAAAATGTTTTTTAATTTGAGGCTTCAATTACTTTTTACTCTAAATTATTATTCAATAAATGAGATGAAGGAGGATCAAAAGGGTCATATATAGGTGTGAAAAAATATGAATATAAATTATATTCCAAGGTGTAATCTAAAGGAGTTAGAAAAGGTAAATTCAAAGAAGAAGCTACAAACGAGCCCAAAGGGGAATATAGAGGTATGACCAAAGGTAAATTCAATAATAAATATTGGGAAAAATCCAAAGAGGAATTTAGGGGTGTGACCAAATAAGGATCGATATCAGAATCCAAGGTGGAATCTATTTTAATACATTCATGTTCCAAAGAATCATTAAAATTAAGTTTTCCATTACTTTCAATATCATCGAAATCATAATCATTATTATCATCTTCTTTAAGTTTTTGATTTTGATTCTTTGTCCATTGATCATGATAAGTAAAAGGCATATCATGAGAAGAAAGCAAATTATCTAGAGGATGTAAACAATTATCATATTTAATTTGACAATGTATGAGCTATAAAATGAACATAAATGCTATAAAATGTTTTCAATTTACAAATAATCTAGCATATAAAAATTACTAAGAACATAATAAAATTTGAATCAAGAAATTCTAATATATATGAAGACAATACAATCAAAAAACAAGGTATGAAGTTGATCTAGGAATGGGTTTGAATGATTTGTGAGATCTCAAATGTAGTTTTCATTCATTGATTAGTGTCAACTCAATGCTTTAGATCATTAAATATAGAGTTAAAACCATGCCTATAGCCTATAACCTCATTTTTAGGGTATGGTGAGAGTATCTTCCATGGGAGATACACTCATATCATGTAAACCATAAATACAATAGCTAAAATAGGCTTCTTATGGTATAAACATGGAAACCTAGACATTTTGGATATATTTTTAGGTATGTATAAACTAAGTTCCATGTTTAGTGTTGTATAATTACTCTGAGTATTAAGGTAAACCATTCACACCATAATGTATGTAAGTATAAAACCACATATCCCTTCATTATAGTCACTAATTAGTTTTAAGACTACCAAAACATAGTTTCTAAATAAAAGGACAAGAAAATTAAAAAGTAAATAAAAATAAAATTGAAATATCTTTGTGTATAAAATAAATAAATTTGAACTTGATATTGAAATAAAGGGATTCAATCTCATACTTATCCAAGGTGACAATAAAAACTTATTTAGTGTTGGATTATATCCAATGTCAAATAATTTGAATTGTTATGTGTCATATTTTATCTAAGGTCAAAGGTTGTTCATTTTGGTGTCAGGAGTTTAAATAAATTTGATGAAATCCTAGGATAAAAATCAAGTAGCAAGTAATAAATGTTCTAAAAATAGTAGGTTAACTAAAATGTTTAATTTATTTTAATTAAATGAATTTAATTAAGTGTATTAAACTATTTCAAATTTTAAATTAAGTATAGATCTAATGAAAATCTAGCCAACTATGAAAAGTAACTCTTATGAACATACCACAATTTTGAATCCAAGGGGGAAATATTATGGAAGTAAAAATACAAATGTATATGGCTGAAGGAAGGGGATAAGAACACAAAAAATTCCATCAAATAACTTATATAAATAGGAACACAAATAAAATTTATGATTTATTCCTTGAGGATGGTATAAAATAAAGAGATAAAGAGGAAATAAATGAATAGATTATCCTCCATTTCAATAAATCACTGAAGGAAACAAGAATAATAAACAACTAGTTGGAGGAAAGAATTATATAGATTCACCTTATTATCATAACATAATAAGAAAATTTGGACCTTATTTTTGGGACATTATTCACTTAGAGGTCAAAGTGGTTGTTTATGAATTATTCAGTATTAAAACTATCCTAAAATAAGAAAATAGCACTTTCTTGGTCCTCATCCACAAGAAAAGAAGAGATAATTAATTGAAATAATTTAGACCCATCAACTTATGTTCCACCATATATAATATTCACATAAAAATGTTGGTCACATTGGAGAGGGTCACTACTGAGCAATAAGGTACCTTCATGTTAAGAAGACAAATTATAGATAGGATCATAATAATCCATGAATCCCTTCACTTGGTTTCAAATTATACCAGACAGGGAATGTTCCTAAAGCTTGACACGAACCAAGCTTATTATAGAGTCTCATGGAGTTTTCAAGATAAGGTGTTGGACAAATTTGAGTTCAATTTAGAGTTTAGGGTCCTGATATATAGTTTAATCTCTACCCACATGTTTTTTATTCTTTTCAACGGAGTCTCTAAAGGCTTATTTTCGTCCAGTAGAAGGATCAGGGAAGGAGACCCCCTATACTCTTATATTTTTATTTTGTTCATAGAGACCCTAGGTAGAAGTCTACATGTAGCTAGAGAGCAAGGAGCTATCAAAGATTTAAAGATAGCTTAGAACAACATTCTTATCACCCATAAACAATTCATTGATGACACATTTATTCTAAAAGAAGCATTTGTATCTAAATCTAAGGCCCTAAGATATCCTTGTTTACTATGAGTGGGCTTCTAGTTAGTGCATTAATTTGGCTAAAAGATCCATGTTTTCTCTAAATACCTTGACTATACCTCAGAAGAGGATGTATAAAATTTTAGGATGTCAAACTAGTATTCTCCCCCCATCCTAACTTAGATTTTTTTTTAAAGGATAAAAACCAATTTTTGGAATCCATTGGTGGACATAATCTAGAATAAATTGGTTGGGTGTAAAGGATCACTCCTATCCCAAGTTAGTAAACTTCAAATCCTAAAAAATTCATTGTAAATCATCCATGTATACTTTACGTCCCTCTTCCAAATCCCCATTGAAATTTCATAAAATATAAAATAAGTATAACATATCTTCCTTTGTATAGGTGTGGAAGATAGATTTAGATTTACCTTTTTTTACATGGGAGAAAGCTTTCCTCCCTAAATCTAAGGGGTGTCTCAGACTTAGATGGGTGAAAAGTATGAATCATGTGATCATTATTAAATATTTTTAAAAAAGTGCTAAATTAAGAGACTACTAGACATACATAATTAAATACAAGTATTTATAGGTTATAAAAGAAGATAGCCTTCTCTAGGATGAAGGCACTAATGATGATTCTTACTTTTTCAAGGCCATCTTGAGTAGCAAAAGTCTCCTATAGAAAATAATTAGATGTTAGCTTATAAATGGGTAAAATATTTAGTTATGGGATGATATATGGCTCATAATCTCTAGCTTTGTTACCTCCTTTTAATAACCTAAGTAGTATCTTTAAATCCTCCATAGGCTCTAAGGTCAAGGGCTATTGGTCTACTTCTAAAGGTGTCATGAAGTTGAAGACTTTAACCTTAGAGTTAGATAATGCATAAGTTCTCTAAAAAAATTAGAATTTTGAACATCAAGCTACAACAAACTTATGTTGTTATCTTCCCCAAGGAGGACTCTCTTCTCTAGTCATTTGAAGACAATAGGCACTATTCGATAAAATATGGGTTCCTTATTAATATTGACATAGAGGATGATTGAACCTATTAGAGATACCTTTGGATTAATCACCTTAATCCAAAATTTAATATCTTCTTTTGGTTAGCTATTCAAGACAAAATTGTCATGGTGGATAAATTGTCTAAGCACGGCATGCTTATTTCTAACAAGTGTGTCCTCTAAAAATACACTGAGGAATCAATTTATCATCTTTTCCTAGAGTGTCCCTTTGGATCTAATATTTAGGACCATATTCTCTAGAGATTTAATATTTCTTAGGACAAACCTAACTCTATCATTAACATAATTTTAAAATGGAAAACACCTCATAACCTTCCCTCCTTATCATTATTGCGGTTCTTGTCCCTCCCCAAATTCTTTTGGAAAATTTGGTTAAGTAGAAATACTTGCCTCTTTGAAAAAAAGAAAATTAATCAAGGAAATACTTTCCATAGGTTATATGCTACTATTTATGAAAGTTGTAAAGTTATTATCCCCAATTACAAAAATGTTGCCATTGTAGATAAAAATTCCATGCTTATTCAATGGAAAGTTTCTCCCAAACTCTCCTCTTCCAAAATATATTTTGACCAAAAGCCTTACCAAATGGTCTTGACCCTTATGGCTGGCTGAAATTAAACTTTGATGAGGCTATAAAAGACAATCCAAGTAGGGCATGGGGTGGAGGGGTCATTAGGAATGACTTTGGAATTTTATTTTCTACTTATGTGTGTCATATGGGAACTCAAACTAATCACATGTCAAAGGCTAAGGCATCCCTCTCAGGCATCCAATTAGCCATCCAACCTATGATAAACAAATTATCTATCAAATGTGATACCCCAAACATCCTTAATACCATTTAGAGTAATGTGAACCCTTATCACACCATCATATAAATCATAAAGGAATATATTAGCCTCCTTTACTCTTTTAAAGACTTTTCCATTCATCACATCTATTAATAAGGAAACTCTATGATAAATAGTCTATCTATCATGGGGGTCCAAAACTTAGAACTAACCACATGGAATGGACTTAGTATCCTCCACCCATAACACCATATAGATAAATAATTATTTGTAATAATTTATTAAACTCTCAAGAGATGGGGACACACTCATGAAAATGGATAATGTATAATTATGAATCATATTACATCAAGTGTTATGATGTTTGAACTTATTTAAAGTACTAGAATGGATAACATCATCTCTTGAGGCATAATTTAAATAAAACAATTTATTTCATGAAAACTATACCTATTTGATTATCACTTTGATTCTTTGTAAAATATTTGATAATTTGACTAGGAAGAGAACTAAAACAATGGGAGATGATAGGGATAGGCTCTAATTAATATCCTACATTAAATTCTAAAGTAACTATAAGGTCTGGTGTAAGCTATGTAAAGGTGGTCTCACAAAGTTTATGCTGAGAATTGATGACCATGAAAAATGGTTATCAAAATATTTTACCCTTGGTTGGATCCATTGGAGGGTGAACTTTAGAGGCTTAAGTATTGAAATCTTAGAGGAGTTGATAGTAAAGGTCATGAGCATGTCATGAAAATATACTAAAGCTTACAAAGATAATAAAAAGAAGTTGGAATTAATGTGGTCATTATGTGAGACTAACAGTACCTTATAAATATAGAAAAAGGGACACTTGAGAGTAATCCTACCTAGGTATTTTCTATAAGTTTTCATGAAGGTCATGAAGTATTTAAATCTAGAGTGTAAGTTTATCCACATCTTCTCCCACCACTTTTTTCTGTTAAACAATTTTAAGGGTCTTAAACTTAGTATTCCATATTTTCTACTTATGTCCCTTAAAATATCAATACTAATATTTCAATCTCAGCCAAATACTAATCTCATACACTAGGGACCCATCTTCTTCCTTGCCAAGAGTGAGAAAGCCCAGAGGAGAATTGAGGTCAAAAATACTGAAAGTAGTAGGGATAAAAACTTGGGGGAGACTTTGAAAACACACTAGAAGAGTGTGTAGTGGATCCTATCCTTTTAACACCCTCCCACCCTATTTACCCCCAGGAACCCTCATCAGGAACCAAAATAAGCAAAATATAAGAAAGGAAAGATGAAGATCTAAGATTTCCCTTTTTAGGGGGTAAGGGAACTAAACCAAAGTTTGGAATATAATCCCTAAAGGGTGTTTAAATCAAAAAGATTGAGGATGATAGGGTATTGGAGGACACCCCCCCCCCCCACCATGGGACATAAGCTAAAATTGCATGAATATTAGGAAAATTAGAAAAAATTACACATCACCTAGTCACCCCTATGGAAGGCTTAAATGTCATGAAATGAAAATTTGACAAGCTAAATCAAGTTTGGATTAACCCTAAAATGGAATAAGGTAGTACCCAAAATTTAGGGCCAGATGTCACTCCCATCAAAAAATTCAAGGAGGTGATAGGGGCCATCCATACCAAAGTGACTTCCCCATTAAACATCAATAATAAAGAAAAAAAAGTACTGAGAAAACCAAGAACATCGAGATGGTACCTAAGGCAAAGGGGTCAAGTACATAGAAATAATGAATGATATAAGGCTTGAACATTTGCATAAGAAGAAAAACTAAGAGTACTAATCTAAAGGAGAGCATAAATAGGAGTGAACTTGCTATGATGGAGAGTTACGTAGATTCTAAGGAGCCTTCAAGTTAATTTATGTTTATATCTTTCCTTGTGTCTTTTTTACTTGTTGAAAGTTGTGGTTTGAGGATCCCTATAAAACTTGAGTTTCACCCAATCAAATAAAAATAAATAAATGAAGTAGAATATATCAAAATATATAATTTATAGAAATTATAAATTTTCTAAAAGTAGTAATTTAGGATAGGGTTAAAGATTTTTCCTCAAAAATAAAATAGATATAACTATGCATGTTAAATATAACTAAAAACCATGTAAAAAGACCTATAAACATAGTCTTGTTAGAAAATAGTAATTCATAGACTATTGGGATAAGTCTACAAGAGGTATAAAATAACTCACTATGGCCTTGTCTATTGACTACAACCACTTCTTGATTGATCATATTATTTTTTTTTGTGTCTGTGTGACTACTTTTGAGGTTTGACTATTCTATTTTGTCTATTTATATACTTTGTACAAGACCTAAAAATAAAAACCATAGGTCATGCAAAATAAATGTAATAGTAATTAAATGTAAAAGAGTGGGAATATGGTTAATGAAATAGTATATATAGCCTCATAAATTTGTTATGACTGAGTGTTTCCTACATAGGAGAGATGGGCCTACGTCTAATGTACTTCCCCCTCCTAGAGTGATTTTGTGATCTATTTTTATGAAACTATATAACTATAGCTAGAATATTTGATATAAGTGCTTAATAAATACATGCCCTAAACTTATAATAAAATATATTCAAACATGGCCTATGACTATTAAGATGTTTCAAAATTGAAATATGAATAAATAGTGATCTTTTAAAAAGATTTATGTTGAGTGATTTCTTGATAAATGCTTATTGGATTCAAAAAATAATTCATGTGTGTAAGATTGGGAAAGAATCTAATAGGTCTATAGAAGCACTTAGACTAGGGAATGAGAATTCTAAACTCAAAGTAAATGCATGAATCATTTATTTAATTGGTGTAACTAGATAAGATTACATAGGGGTATTTATACTAAATACCTCTCACCAACCTTGCACAGGATTCTGATAAGTGTCATGATCCTATGAGGTTAGATAAACCTCTAACCAACCTTGCATAGGATTGTGAAAAGTGTCACGATCATGTGAGGTAAGACAAACATTTAAAACACCTAAGTAAAATTAAATAAATAAGGTGTGAATGCAATCAATTTTTGTAACTATTTAGGGAGATAACACTATTCACATTTGATGATGGAACTAGATAGGAAATAATCCTATTCACACCAACAACCCCCTAATTATAATTTAAAGGTTTATTCAATCATGCAAGAAAACAAGAAATGGGTCCCAAAAACAAGCCCTGATGAGGTACCTATGTACACAATAATCCCCTCAAAATAGAAGAGAAGGAGATAACCCATAATAATAAAAAACTCCCCCCCCCCATGAGAGGATGATGTAGGAAGTTCAAGTAACACCCCCCCCACCCCCACCATCCCCCAACGCCCCCACCCCTCGGCCCCCCCACCACCCCCCCCCCCCCCCCCACACACCCAAAAGTAGTGTAATGCACCCCTAAGTGAGTTTGCAAGTGATGTAACTTACTCTCAGTGAATGTTTTGGTGAATATATCTACAACTTGCTCTATCATAGCACAATAGAAAAGAAAAATGACTTGCTTTTGATTAAGCTCCTTGATGCAGTGCATATGGATCTTGATGTTTTTGGTCCACTGATGATGAACTAGGTTATTTAGGATCTAAATGGTACTTGATTGTCATAAAGAATTACAAATGGTCATGGAATATTGATGTTAAACTTAGTCAGAATATTCTGAATCTAAATAGACTTAGTATCAAAATTAATATCCCCTTGATACTTAGATTCAGTTGAAGATAGATCAATAACATGTTTCTTGTTACTCTACCAACTAATGGGGCTGGAACCAAGGTGAAAGCTATATCTAGATGTAGACTTATGAATTTCAAAACTTCCATCCAAATAAGAATATGTATATCAAACTAAGTCAAGACTAATCCCTATTTCATAGTGTATCCCATGTTGAGGAGTTTGTTGGATGTAAATGTAAGAAGCATTTAGATGCTTTCCAATCAAGTTCATGTGGTTCTTGTATAAAGTGAGACACCATGACAACTAAAAAACAAATTTCAAGGAAGTGTGTGTCAAATAGATGAGACTTCTAATAAGTATGATACAAAGTAGCATCATCTAGTGGAATGGAACATTTTGCCTCAAGATTAACTCTAGATAGGAAGGGAATTGGTGCAGGCTTATAATCAGCCATATGAAATTGAGAAATTAGATCAAGAGCATACTTGGGCTATGTAAGATTGATCTTAGAAGAATACTGAGTGATCTTAATCCAAAGAAAGTAGTACAAAAGTCCTAAGTTAGTCATACCAAAGTAGATTTTATTTTATCAATGATGGATGAAGAACTCCCAATAAGAATTAAGTCATCAACATAGAAAACTAAAAGTAAATAGGAGTCATTGTATCATAAAACATAAAGAGTGGGATCCAAGTGATAATGTGATAAGCTAGTTGATAGAATAAATGAGTCCGTTTTATCATACCAATCCCAAGGGGCCTATTTAAGGCCATATAGAGACTTTCAAAAGCAACAAACCAAGGAATAACCCTCAATGAACCCTTATGGATGCTCCATGTAAATTTATTCTTAAAGATCCCTGTGAGGAAATGTACTCTTCACATCTATCTCATGTACAACCCAACCATGAGCTACAATAATAACAATATTAAAATGAATGGAGTTCATCTTAGTAATAGGTGAAAATGTCTTAGTGTAGTCAACATTAGGAACTTGTGATAAACCTTTGGCAACAAGATGTGTTTTATACTTATCAACTATTCCATCCACTAGATATTTAGTTTGGTATATCCACTTAATATGAACCATTTTCCTTCCCTTTACAAGGGGGACTAAATCCCAAGTGTTGTTCCCCATCAAAGAACTATATTCTTCCTCTATAATTGAGTCCCATTTAGCATGACTAGATGCCTCATGAAAGGATTGTAGATCAGAAGCAAGTGTAATGTATAGTGGAAGATGACGATGTTGTGACTGATTCCTTAGAGTGTCTAAAGGATATCTAAAAAATGTGCCTACTAACTAAAGATTATATCAAACCCATTGAGGTGATGATAAAGATGGTGTTATAATGGCTATTGAAGATGGCCTTGGGGGAGGTAAAGATGAATCATCTGAATCGCTATCATCTGATTCTACTATGGATGGAGGAGGGGTATTAGACGCCAAGGGAGAAATTTTATCCTCAAATTTAACACTCTTAGCAATGAAAAACTCCTTTGTCTCTATATCCAATATTCAATATCCCTTGACACCATCAAGATAGAAAATAAAAAGGCAATGTCAACTCTATTATTGAAGAACCTTACATTTCTCTAAAGAAATGTGTGACAATGTAGGGAAGCCAAAGACACAAAAACTTCTTATAATAGGTTTTCAACTACACCAAGCTACAAAAAGATTCATACTTTTGAAGGCTTTATGAGAAATGAAATTATTAATGTGAGTAGCACAATTAATAGCTTTGGGCCAAAATTTTGGACCAAGAGAGTGAGCATGTATCAGGCAAGTTACCATTTCCTTCAAGGTGTGATTATTTAATTTATCAACACCATTTTTTTTGTGTGTAGATAATGGAATGCTGAAGGTGGATTCATTTAAGTGTGAAAAATCACTCAAGGAGATGATTCACATATTCTCAACCATTACTGATGTTGATAATTTTGGGAGATTTTTCATATTATTTTTCAGCATGAACCTTAAACTCCAGAAGCTAATTGAAGACTTCACTCTTCTGATGAAGGAAGTAGACCCAAGTAAACCATGAATATTCATCAATGAAGGTTATGAAATAATGGGTTTTTTAAAAATATAATGTGGGAAATGGACCCATAAGATGACTATGAACCTTCAAGAACTTATGAAATACTCTAAAATGACCCTTTATCAAACTTCTAATCTAGATGCTTGCTGATTGTATATCCTAAACATATTACTTTGGAAAAATGAATGGGAGGGATTTATTTTACCATTTACTTTGTGTAGAGCTACTAAAGATAGTGATAGATGAGATGGCCAAACTACTCATGCCATAGTTTACTCATTGCATCTATATGAGTGAGAAAAATAGTAGAAGGGAAATGAGGTAAAAAATGGGAGAATGTATATAGCTAAGGCTCATGATTGAATTCCTATTAAAACTAATTGAGATCTTGAATTTCTACTAAATTAGGTAATAAATCAACTTTATTTCCATTCCCAAGATGTGTGATCTAGAAGACAAAGAGAACGTTGACACATAAGTTTGAAACACAAAGTACATCCAAAAGGGTGCCTTCTTAAATTATAACTAATCATTTTCTAGTAACTTTCACTAGTGTATCATATCCTATGAGAATGTGAGGCAATGAATAAGGTTCTAATGAAGAATAGTATTCTTGATTATAACCCATATGATTTGTGGCATTGAATTCAAGTATCCATTATTGAGAAGCCTTACCATCTATGACAAGTGCTTGACCTTTACCTTTCTTGGAGTGTGAATAAGTATAAGGAGAGGACTCCTTTATATAAACTGATGGAAAATTGTTGTTTTTATTCTTAATTAAATGATTAAATTCATCAACTTGCTTAGCATGACATTGATGATCATCATGACCATTTTTATTCTAATAAGAGCAAGTTTGTCATCCCTTATTTGGAAACTCCTTTTCCTTCTTTTAGGATATTGATGTTATTAGTGTTGGATGTGAAGATTATGGAGGTGTTTTCCATAGTTTGGGTTGTTTTTTCTACTACTGAGGCCATTTTCAATGTTGAGGAAGTCCTACCATTAATGCATGTGACTTAGAGGGCTTGAGATACCCACAATGAGAAACTTGGTTTGATAAAGCATTAGCATTTTAGTAAATTACTCAAATGTGGGCATAACATAGTCTTAGCCCATTGTCAACCTAGGAGTATGAAATATAGATAAAAATGTAGCATATTCAGTAGGAAGCTTGCCAAACACATTGAAAATTACATGAACATCATTTTTATCAATTCCACATTCTTTGAGTTGTGTGTGGAGTTCATCTACCTTAGTGACATAGTCCTAAATGTTTTCAAAAGAAGATGGATCAATATTGGAGAGTTCATTGTCAGTTTGATACCCTAAAACATAATTTATTTTATAATATAATTTCTTAAAGATGTCCCATGCCTAATTAAGCATTTTACACTAATCAATGTGAAACAATATATCTAAGGAAATGAATGTGCACCAATAACCAAGTGTTTTGGTGTGTTCAATTAATCATGAAGTCTTTTCCTAAAGATTAATGGGTTATAAAAATGTACCTGCAATGTATTGGGTGTATTCTTTCCCCATTAGTGCACTCCATACATGTGATTTCCATGTATTGTAGTTATATGGAGTTAGAAAAGGAAAAGTGGTATCAGCCATGGAAAAAGAAATGCAAACACATACACAGAATGTGGAGACCAAGACATCAACACAACCCCCCCAAAATCCATTGAATAAAGAAGCCCCCCACAAGAAAAATTGATTTGGCACTTTATAGTTAGTGTGTTTATAGTTTCCACTAACAATAAATGCATAGTGGACTTAATTTCAATGTTTTACAAATTCTCATGTAATGACCATATATAAAATTACAATTTTGGCATAAAAACAAGTGAAATTATTAGCACCACTATGAAGTATACAAAAAATTATGTGCTTTCAAAAAGATAAGTGCCTCAATCCAAAGTCATGTAAAATTTATGTAACTTTGAAGCTCCCAAAACTAGGACTAAGTAGGGACACTTTTGAGAATATGAAATTTATGAAAAAACTAGGAATTAAAAATGAAAACCATCTACACTAGTGTAGAAAGAAAGAAAAAATAGTTCAGATAAAAGAAACTGCTTGGAAAATGGAGGTCATGTGATCAAAATATGGCCATTTGAAGTTGAACTGCAAATTTAATAATGCCAATGGAGAGGGGGTACATCCATAATGTCACCAAAGTTAGTGAAACTATCTATAAGTTTAAAAATACACCAAATTTAATGGAACTACCACTAGAATTAGTGATTTTATAGATTTAGAGGTCCACCAAAGGTAGAGGAAGCTGCCAAATTTGACCCAATATTTTATAAAAATCATTTCCCATGTGTGGAAAACTAGAAACCCAGTCAATTTAGATTCCAACCAGATTTGACCAAGGTGCTTGAACATGAAAAATGTGGAAATTATTGTGTTTGAATTTGCCTTCCAAACCCAAAATTTGTAGCACAATCCAAAAATCCAATCCCATTTTTGGTAGAGAACTGCCAATTTGAATATTTTTGGCTTGTACAATACACAAAAATTTGAGAAGTTTTAGTTTTTTTAAGGATTTTTATTTTTATTTTTTAAATTGCATTTTTTTAAAAGAAACTTTTAAAAAATGGTCAATGCCTTGGTGGAGGTGTTGCCTCACACCACAGGCCCATGATGTGGGGAGGGTGGGTAAAGCCCACCCAAAGGCCTTATAACATTAATGTGAGGGTTGAACCCTTCCCCAAAGGTTGTGGCCTTGTGTATCAGGCCTATGACCTAGTATAATGCAGGCCTACTTTTTTTTAAAAATTTTTTTAATAAATTTTTTTTTGATATATTCTTTTTCAAAAGCTTATTTTTTATTATTTTTTGATATTTTTCAAAAGCCTTTTCTCATTTAAAAAAAAAAATATCAAAAAGTAGTTTTTAAAAAACAAATCAAAAAAAGACATTTTTTTAATTTTTAGTATTTGTATGGTAGGAATATAATTTATTTTTTACTTTTATTTTCTAACAAATACAAAAAAAAAAAAAAAAATTATAATAAGACCAATAAAACTAGATTTTGATAAACATGTTTTAGAGAAGAATTTATTTAAAATATTACAATTTCAAAGAAAGAAAAGACATATTTTGAGAGAATACCTTGAAATATCACTCCAATAATTCACCTGATGCATGCAAAAGAACTACACAAACCACCTAAAGATGTAGCCTCCAATACTTAATTGGAACAACTAGGAGTGTTACAAGATGTTCTAAACGTGACAGTAAGCTCCAACATTCTTCTAAAATGCAAAAAAGGGAACCTAAAACTAAAACACTCAAAAAGAAACTCCCCTTAGAACCTATTTATTCCTCACACATCTTTGTAATTCTTAGTACCATCCTATAGATGCAAGAGAAAATCATATAGATAGTAAGAGAAATTCAAAAATCAATTATCTTATTAGGCCACCCTAGGTACCGTAACCTACTCTAGTACCATATAAGACTAGACAAGAATATAATGTTAGGTTGTGGAGCTAAAAGCTTCACCAGGATGTAAATAGGAGAAGTTACGGAGGTTGTAAAGAGTTGCAAAATGAGTTGCAGGGAAACCAACATCATTCTGATCAATCGACATCGATCAGATAGCAGTGAGGAAGCAACTGACGTCAGTTACCAGTCAGTTGACATTGGTCATGGAGGAGCCGACGTCGGTAGCCTATGCGTGAACATGCAGTTTGGATGTTGATTCTAGAGAGTCTATTTTTGGACTATTAGTTTACATGTTAAAGGGTAGTTACAGTCTTGAGTTGCGCATCTAATTATTGTAATTAAGATAGTCTAATTATTGTAAGCATGAGATCTATATAATAGACTCATGGGCTGTATTGTAAACTAGTGCTAGAGAGTAATAGAGCAAATAAGCTCCTTCAGAGAGAGGAGAGCAATGGCGTGTTCCTCCTAGTGCCATAGTACCAAGTGTGGGTGTTGGTTTGGAGAATCAAAAGGGTTCTTTGTGTTTGTATGATCTTGGTTAGCAAGTGTCCATGGCTTCTTTTGGAGATCTATAATGGTGAGTAAGGTCTAGTGATTTGCAGGTAGCAGCAAAGAGTAGGTGATCTACTTGGAGTACGGTTGTGTACTTGGTGTACTGGCAGTGTTGTTTATGACTAGTGGAGGTGAACATCAATTCTATATTGGATTTGATTGTTGGGACTGAGAGAGAGAGGGAAGAAGGTCTTGAGGTGTGGTGAGCCTTTGAGGTGGAAGAAGAAGTGGAATCTTCTTTATTGTATTTTCTTCTGAGTGATTATTAATATAATTGTGTATTGTCTCTCATACGCCTGTGTTGTCTCATATTTCTAGTTACTTGTTACTTTTGGTTAAATTTTGTGTTTAGTTGCTAATACAAGAAGTAATCATATGTGCTCTAATTGAGGAAGAAGATCCTGACAATTGGTATTAGAGCTTTTGGTTGGGTTACTAACAGGTGGTTTCAGATCTGGTTAGTGTTTGTTGATTACAGGTCACTCACATGGGTTTCAGATTGAGTGGGAGTATAGCAATGGCAAAAGAAAGTAAGCTACGAATGGAGAAACAAAATAGCACGAATGGTCTGATTGATGGAAAGAAAGAGCAAGGAAAAGGAGATTATTGGTTGATAAAAGATCAGCGTGTAGAAGTAGATGTTGTAGGGGATGTTGCACAGGTTGCTCTGGATAAAGTAGAATCTTTGTTTATAGATTCTTTTGCCTCTTTCCATGCAGCCCAAAATAGAGCATGTTTTCATGGGTATGTCTTTGGAGACTTTGGAGAGATTTATTTAGGGGTTGGTGAGCCTTGTCAGATTATTGACAAAGGGGAAGTGAAGCTGAAATTGTAGACAGATAACACACAGGTGTTGAAGGAGGTCATGCAGGTACCAGTCTTGGAGATGAGTCTAATTTCTTCAAGAAAGTTGGGTGATGGGAGATGCACAGTAACTCTCACAATGGATGCACTTAAATTAGATGGTGGTAAGAAAGTAGGTATCCTTTATCTATCTACTTATATTACTGATTCACCTTCTGTTGTAGAGATGTGGCTTTGTAGGCTTGGTCACATATGTAGGAGGGGAATGCATGTTCTTAAGCGAAAGACAAATGTTTTTGACAAACTTAAGAACTGGAAATCCTTGGTGTTCATGGAGGAGATGACGGACATAGATTAGCTGAGGGGACTAAATTATTCTGAGTAGGGATGTGTTGATTTGAGCAAGGTTTTGATCCATGGAGAGCTTGCGAGTAAAAAGTTATAACTCACAAGTGAACACAGGTACCAGCATCAGTCATACAGTAACTGACATCAGCAATAGGAAGACCAACATTGATTAGGTAGGAATCGACATTGGTAGAATGGATACTGGCATCGGCCAGGGAAATGACATCAGCAGTTAGGGTTAGTGCAGGGAACCAACATTAGTCAGATGTAGGGTAGGAGATGGTCGAGATCGGTCACTGGAACGGATGTTGGGCAGATAGCAAGCTATCAAAAAGGTCTCAACCACTCATATGAGGGACTAAAAGGGTAAGTGGACCTCATATTCATTGTTCACCTTCTTTATATTTCTTATTGATGGTCAAGAACTAGGAAGACGTGAAGAGGCAATGCAGGTAGAATCCAAGAAATAGTGGGAGCTTGGCATGGATGAGGAGTTTGAGTCCTTGGAGAAGAACCAAACAAGGATTTGTTGGTTGAGTTGTCAGCTGGAAGAAAGCACTGAAAGATGAATGGATTCCCAAATTAAAGAAGAGAGTGGATGGATACGTGACATGGAAGTCCAAGGTATACGGTCTTGAGGAAGCTGTAAGACAGTGGTATAGGTTTTGACAGGTGGATGACAAAGTAGGACTTTAGTCAATGTTAGTGTAATTATTGTGTTCGTCTTACTAGGTGGATAATGATTGCAACATTATCCAGTTACTGTATGTGTGTGATTTGCTAGCAGGTTTGTACATACATGGTTTTGCTGAGCTAAAGGTAAGGTTAGTTCAGAGGTATTTCATGAAGAATTTGGAGTAGAAAAATTCTTTGGCATAAGAGACATGGAGATTTTGTCTCCAGTGGGAGCTGATGTGAAGAAGGTGTTGGTAGGGTTCAATTCATAGGATGTAGAATTGGTAAGCACACCAAGGGTCGGATAGTTCCAGCTTAGCTTTGAAAAGGGTTCGAAATCACATAAGGTCTAGTGTAGACCTAAGTATTCCCAAGAAGTGGGAGTTGTCAAAAAGTATGGAGCTAATTCAAGGAAGGAGTACTAGAGGGCAGTTTAGTGGATTCTCAGGGATTTGAGATGGACTAGCAGCGGGTTAAAATATTATGCAAGGTCAAGGTCTTCACTACATGGAGTTGTAGGTTCAGATGTGGCAGGTTACTTGGATGACAGGTGTAACATCACAGGATGTGTGGTGGTTAGTCTTCAGGGTTGATCTTGAAGAGGGATACAAGCTAGGGAATAATTTAGATGGTGTATAGGTACAGGTATAGGTGTAGTTATTTATCTCTATATGGGAGAATTTTAGGTTGTGGAGCTAAAAGCTTCACCAAGATGCAAACAAGAGAAGTTACAGAGGTTGCAAAGGTTGTGGAGAGTTGCAGGGCAACTGACATTGGTCTGATCAACCAATGTTAGTCAAATAGCAGTGAGGAAGCAATCGACGTTAGTTACCAGTTGGTCGACATCGGTCATGGAGGAGCCAACATTGGTAGTCTGTGTGTGAACATGCAGTTTGCATGTTGATTCTGGAGAGTCTATTTTTGGACTGTTAGTTTGCATGTTAAAGGGTAGTTATAGTCTTGAGTTTCACGTCTAATTATTGTAATTAAGATAGTCTAATTATTGTAAGCATGAGATCTATATAATAAACTCATGGGCTGTATTGTAAACTAGTGCTGGAGAGTAAGAGAGAAAATAAGCTCCTTCAGAGAGAGGAGAGCAATGGTGTGTTCTTCCTAGTGCCACAGTACCAAGTGTGGGTGTTGGTTTGGAGAATCAGAAGGGTTTTTCATGTTTGTATGATCTTGGTCAGCAGGTGTGCATGGCTTCTTTTGGATATCTATAATGGTGAGTAAGGTCTAGTGATTTGCAGGTAATAGTAGAGCAGGTGATCTACTTGGAGTACGGTTATGTACTTGGTGTATTGGCAGCATTGTTTCTGACTGGTGAAGGTGAACATCAATTCTATATTGGAGTTGATTGTTGGGATCGAGAGAGAGAGGGAAGAAGGTCTTGAGGTGTGGCGAGCCTTTGAGGTGGAAGAAGAAGTGGCATCTTCTTTATTGTATTTTCTTCTGAGTGATTATTAATACAATTGTGTATTGTCTCTCATATGCCTGTGTTGTTTCATATTTCTAGTTACTTGTTACTTCTGGTTAAATTTTGCATTTGGTTGCTAATATAAGAAGTAATCATATGTGCTCTAATTGAGGAGCAAGATCCTGACATATAATAGGTCTAAGGAAGTACTTATACTAGGGAATGAGAATTAATTCTAAAATCAAAGTAAATGCACAAATCATTCATTCAAATATTGTAACCAAATAAGCTAACATAGGGTTATTATACTAAATACCTCTCACCAACCTCGCACAGGATTGTGACAAGTATCATGATCCTATGAGGTGAGATAAACCTCTCACCAACCCTACATAGGATTGTGACAAATGTTATGATCCTGTGAAGTGAGACAAATATTTAAAACACCTAAGTAAACTAAATAATGTGTGAATGCAATAAACAAGTGGAACCAATTAGGGAGATAACCCTACTCACACCTAATAGTGGAAATAGATAATAAATAACCCTATTTACACCAAAAATGTTCTAAAATAGATGAATACTCAAATATTTTCAAATGTGTATTAAGGGTCATATTAAACAACTCAAATTAAAAAAAATATTGTTGGAGTGCAGGGGATAAGCTGACACTAGTTGGACAAGACTAAAATTCACTCATGTCTTTCTATTGTGAACTTGTCCCAGAAGACCAAAGATCATTGGGACATGCTTAATATATGTTTATGATATTAATAGAGATAAATGTAATAGAAATAGGTATATCTATATGAATTTTTAAGTGTTTATAAGATAGATAATTCTCCCATATATATGGAAAGTTATTCAAAATGGAGATTAGACCAAGTAGGGGTATGGATGTTGAGAATAAGCATTTCCAAGAACTTAATGCTTAATTTTGGGTTTCCACAAATATAATAAATAATATATAATTAAATTATCAATCTAACATGTAAGATAATAATGGAATAAAATAATGTATCTTTTTTATGTGGTTTCATTAACTATGTCACTAGGATTTGGACCTAAAAATGTACATCAAAGTTTCATGCATGTCTTAAAAAAAATATTAAATAATCTTAGACAATTTATAAGACTATATAAAATATCATTATAAGATACAAATATAAAAAAATATTTTTTTCAATTATTTTTACCATCTAATCTATCTTTAATTGAATTAATTGTGTTAATTAACCCTAATTTTAATCAATAGAATACAATAAAATAGGGTGTTTTAAATTTAATTTTATATAGTATATTGAAGGAAAATGACTAAAATAAATTGAATGAAACAAAAATTATGAATTTATAAGATAAATTTATCTATCCATCTTTAGAACTTGATTATATTTTACCAATAGTGAAAAAATGGGAATATAGGAGTAAGCCCATAATATATACACAAGTTACAATTGAAATTAAAAGGAGGATAGGATCTCTATGTATGGAAAATATTCATTCTTGTTATCATCCCTACTAGATGTTATTTTCCTTAGAAAAAATTATAAATTGAATCCACAATCACTTGATAAAACTAAATTAGGTATTTGGGTGAAGTTTCAACTTTTGAAAGTGTGCAGAAGGTTTACTTCTCCAAGGTTGACACCTTATTAGTGCCTGAAATGATTGAATGACCTAAAAGTAAAAAAATAAGGATTTTAGTGGATAATATCTAACCCCTTTCAACCCCATGATGATTTAATATTTCTTACATATTTAATACTCCAAGGAAGGAAATCAATCCCAATGTAGTTCTCGTACCTAGAGTGTTTTGTGTAATTATGAACCTTTGACTATATGAATGCATCAAGAATTTATTTTAATAATTAATCATGATTTGTTTAGGAATAAATAAAATAGGCTTGTCACTTCATTGAGAACTAATTTATATGTGTATAACCTAAATTAAGAATAATAGGTAACTTTTTCTTTGTGTGAACTCATATAAATAAGCCTTTGCATTGAAATTTCCTTGTGCAGTAATAAGTGACTTGAGTGTGGATTTATAAAAATTCAAAAGGATTTACCACATGCTAAGAAGCCTTAAAACATGGAAGATGACCTCAGGGAGGTTTTAATTTTTTTAAATGGACATTTTTTAAATAAGGATATAAACATTGGATTAGGTCAATATGTTTTACCACTATTTCCCCTATTGGCATTCCTATAACCTAGGGAAAAATGTTGGGTTATGGATTTGAGTTAAGGCATATAGATGAAAAATGGTGTTTTTAGAAATTAGAACATTTATATATATGACAAATGATAATTTTTTGTCAGTAAGATAGGATGAAGTGGAAAATATGTACTAGTTATGTTTATAGGTTAATCAAAGATAAAAGGGGTAAAACTAACATGATGAAGTATTAATGACCAAATTTAGGTTACTACCCCTTTGCCTCCCTCATTCAATCTAGAAATGAATTCTATATATTAAAATAAAATTATGCCTTAGTGTGTCATACACAAATTATATTCAATATAGTACTTCAATTTTTCAAGGAACCATATACTTTGGAAAACCATGTAAAAAACATGAAGCAGTTGCATTATTATTTTAAAAACTGAAATTTGAAAATCTTGAATTTGAAATTTTATTGAAGTTTTGAATGTTTGGAAAAAATATGAGATTGTGGAAGGAATACACATTTATGTTTAAAAAATGTTTATATTTCATGACTTTTCTTGATGATGATGATTTCTAGAATCATCAGAGAATCTGCACCCCTCATAAATCACATGGAAAAGATTGTTCCTTACATAAACCATTAAAAACAATTACAGGTGACCAACCCCAAACTTTAGTTTCAAATTATAAAATATAAATAACACTCATTGATTAAATTGAATCCTAAATTTACCTCTTCTAATATTTTTTACCCCAACACATGAAACAAGTTGAAATCCAAAATGAATTTTCACACATAATGTTGTAGTGCACAATAATCTCCAAGTGATGCACTATACACCTAAACTAAATCAACCAATGAAGATGGATTGTGGATTTAATTGAAACTTTATTCCTTGAGTTCATGATAACAATATAATGGCAAACCCATGCTCCCACCATGTTCAACACTATAAAAATATAATTTTAAGAATGCGGTATGAAATTGTATCATTTTTTTATTTGATAAGGTAAAAGACCTAGTTTTATAGGTACCAAGAACAATAATTAAAAACTATAAAATAAATTAGCAAGCCCCATGGGCTGAAACAATAAAATTTAGGAAAAACTATCTAACTATCCCTTTAAAAGGTAAAACAATAGGCAGATAAACAAAAATATATTCTAGGAGGGGGATCCTTCTATTGGATCCTTCACATCTTCGATCTTATTATATTATGCACCCTATTTTCTCTTTGAAATTTTGTCCCTTGTTATTTTTACAAGACCTTATTCATCATCCCTGGGTAGGATCATTCGAGTTATCTTCTACACCTATACCTACATGAAGGTCCTGCTATGGGGGTAATGTATGAGATCTTTGGGGATGGGGTGTCCACCACTATCATGTGTTACTTCATGGTGGATCTGTCTAACTTCATTTATTAGGTGAAGTATTTTTTTAATTTTACCACTTCTCTATTCATGGAATTGCATTCCTATATAAGGCCTACTATATTCATCCCATCCTCATGAAGCTTACTAATAAAATTTTCCAACTATGATTTATTGAATTTGATCTCCTCTATGAGGCATGTTTTTGACTTCCCATCTACCTCCCTGGAGGTACCCTCATCTAGACGGATTGGTTTAGGTTTAGGGATAATTATTTTTAGGGGAGGGTATTTAATATATGTTTCGGATAAATGGATAGCATGGGGAGTAATGATTAAGGTATGGTATGACCTATAGGTAGGGTCTTCATCTAGGGAGTCCTGCTCAATACAGGACCCCTCTATAGGAACCTCTCTACCCCATAGGGTTTCACCATGATTAACTAGAAGTAGGATGAGGTCTTAGTGGAGGATGGGGTTTACATCATTAATTTTATGGGTGAGAGCGGTGCTCTATAGGGATTTGAGTAGATAAAAGGGGAAGCTGATTTTATACCCCTGAAGGTGATTTAATAGTAAAAAGAGATGAGTGAAGATTAGGGTATGATTACCTTTAAATGTCAATTAATTTATAACTTAAAGGTATACTTCAGGCCATTAGTACGGGAGGTCAGCATGTGTGAACCCATTTTTGTCTTTCTTAATGAATTCATTGGTGTGGAAGAACCTCTATAATAGTTCTTGCTTCTTCAATTGGTATTTATATGGCTTTTCTCCATCACATGAGATAGCATTATATTATTTGATCAACTCATCCATGATCAAGATTCTGACTCCTCTTAGCTTTAGCACTATAAAAATATAATTTTAAGAATGTGGTATGAAATTGTATCATTTTTTTATTTAATAAGTTAAAAGATCTAGTTTTATAGGTACCAAGAACAATAATTAAAAACTATAAAATAAATTAGCAAGCCCCATGGGCTAAAACAATAAAAATTAGGAAAATCTATCTATCCCTATAAAAGGTAAAACAATAGTTAGATAAACAAAAATATATTCTAGGAGGGGGATCCTTCTATTGGTTCCTTCACATCTTCGATCTTATTTTATTATGCACCCTATTTTTTCTCAAAAATTTTATCCGTTTTTATTTTTACAAGCCCTTATTCATCATCCCTGGGTAGGATCATTCAAGGTATCTTCTACACCTGTACCTACATGAAGGTCCTCCTAGTGGGGGTAAAGTATGAGATCTTTGGGGATGGGGTGTCCACCAATATCATGTGTTACTTCATGGTGGTTCTATCTACCTTCATATCTTGGGTGAAGGATTGTTTTATCTTTACCACTTCTCTATTCATGAAATTACATTCCTGTATAAGGCCTACTAGATTCATCCCATCCTCATGAAGCTTACAAATAAAATTTTCCAACTATGATTTATTGAATTTGATGTACTCTATCAAGGGTGTTTTTAATTTCCCATCTACCTCCCTAGAGGTACCCTCATCTAGAAGGATTAGTTTAGGTTTATGTATAATGATTTTTAGGGGAGGGTATTCAATATGTGTTTTGGATAAATGGATATCATGGGGAGTAATGATTAATGGATGGTATGACCTATAAGTAGGGTCTTCATCTAGGGAGTCCTACTCAATATAGGACCCCTATATAGGAACCTCTCTACCCCATAGGGTTTCACCATGATCAACTAGAAGTAGGATGAGGCCTTAGTGGAGGATGGGGTTTACATCATTAATTTTATGTGTGAGAGTGGTGCTCTCTAGGGATTTGAGTAGATAAAAGGGGAAGCTGATTTTATATCCTTGAAGGTGATTTAATAGTAAAAAGTGATGAGTGAAGATTATGGTATGATTACCTTTAAATGTTTATTAATTTATAAATTAAAGGTATACTTCAGGCCATTAGTATGGGAGGTCATCATGTGTGGACCCATTTTTGTCTTTCTTAATGAATTCATTAGTGTGGAAGAACCTCTATAACAGTTCTTGCTTCTTGAATTGGTATTTATATGCCTTTTCTCCATCACATGACATACCCTTATATTCTTTGATCAAATCATCCATGATCGAGATTGTAACTCCTCTTAGCTTTACTACCCTCTTATTCCATCTAGCAACAAATTATCTCACCAGACACCTCATTAAAACTATAGAGTTTATAATTTTATGTAGATATTTGTTTTAAATTACATTTAAAACTTTAAAAACATGTGAATTTTTTATTTAATATTATAATATGAGTGCATATGTATTAAATATACCCCCATAATATTTCCAATGATTGAATTTTGAAATATATTCAAATTTTCAAACTATACTTGTGCCAAAAATATTATTCTCTTTTAAAAAATCTTATGTCATGCATGATAATCCCATTGAAATTATCTCCTTTTTAGGTGATGGAATTGATCTTGAAATTCACTCATCTTAAAAAAAACTTGAAACAAGTGTAGTAAATTTTCATCATTGAAAAATGTAGCATATGGAAAAAATGTGTTATCATAGTATGATTTGAACTTTGCATATAACTCAAGAGGCAAGGCGTATAGAGTGTATCAATTAAGTTCATAACATTATATTTTATAATTAGTATATTATTTTATTAGTGCATAATATGGATCATGACACTTATCAAACTCAATGAGATCAATAATCACATAAATAACATACACAATGATGAAAATTTCAAATAATAAGTATAAAGTCTGCATATAAGTTTCATGTCAAAATGTCACAAAGTAAAATATTACACACATTTAGACATGAATGATGTTAAACAATATGGACATGTTCAAGTGTCACACATAAAATAGTGATAAGGACCAAATTTAAAGAACATGTTCAAATGCCACACACACATATATGGCCAAGGTCAAAAATTAATAGCGCACACGCGCGTGCGCGCGCGCGCGCACGCACACACACACACACACACACACACACACACACACACACACACACAGAGGGATTAGGGCCAATCACAAAAATCAATTACATGTGAAAATGTCACACAAAATAAAAAATATATCATAGAGATGAACTGATCAAGGTTTTGAACACAATGGCCAAGGGATAACATAATATATAAGTAAGATGCAACATAATATGTAAAAGTAAATAATATTAATTAAACATAAAATTATAAACTTATTCCAAACTATGCATATGCAATTTAATCATATCCTAAAAAATATCATACTCATGTACATTAAGTTATAAATGTTAGAAAGACATTTGTACATAGTATAAATCTAAATAGTATAATGATCACACTTGTATAATATCACTTGTCAATATGATGTTCCCTATTTAGCAAGACTAGTGGGCCAAGGAATGTCCAACACCTTAATACTTTGAAAATTTTAGTATATATTATAAAACACTCATAAATACCAATGAGATTCATGTGTGATATAAAAATAATATGCTATCCATTTATTATAATATAAATAACATATTTCAAAGATGTAAACTAGATTATTAATCATGATCAAGTCTTGATTTTGATTTTTTTAGAATATTTTGAACTTTTTTTGCATTTTTAGAAACATTTTTATTTATTAATTTTGGTAATATTTAAACTAGAAACAATATAAACTATAATTAATCAATTTGTTAAAACTAGAATAATATATCAATATCTAATAAATGCATCTGTCAATATGACATATTCATTATAAATGATTTCATAGCCAAATGTGAACAATATGCCCCATTGAATGTGAATTTTATCATTGAGGAATCTATAGGACACTAAAAATGTATACAAAGGACTAAATTTACATCCTTATGTCATCAAATGTGCACTTATCAAAATATGTCATGTGTCTTAATAGTATATTTATAAAAATAGAGATTTTACATGTAAAATATTGATTTTCATACTAAAATTGAGTGATATATCCTAGCATTGGAATAATTAAGGCTCTGTGTATTGAAATCATGATTTTTGTGTAGAAAGTTGCAAAGGAAAATATTTAAATTGGGACAATAATGGTAAATTAGTATGTCCTATGTTAGGTGATTCTATCCTAGAGGAAAAATGATAATGTGTTAGTGAAAACTATGAAAATAGAGATATAATTATAGGTTTTAGTAGCATTTGATAATTTTTTTGAATTATCTAGATCTTGGAAGTGAAATAGAAGGGCTCAGAGGCCAAAATATCAAAAAGATCAAAGGGATTAAAAAATTGATCAGTGAATCACATATACATGCAAATAGAATAACATATCAAAATTATATAGTATATCATATACATTATAACCCTCAATTATATGTTCATATTAATACATCATATTATTTATGTCATCCCATTCATATTTTTCCTAATAATTATCATGGTCATAATCATTCTTGTGATCTTGAAACTGTGGTGTTCCACTCTTGTCATATTTTCTGACTATATATGAAAAATACCACATATTGTGGTATTAAAACTTATTATTTATTTTTATTATTCATATGTGTTATATCATGTGCCTTTGCTATGATTGTAATAATTATCTTATATATATATATATATATATATATATATAGAAAGAATAAAGCTATAAATGTTTTCCCTCTTTTGAAATGGAAATGACCTTATCTTCATGATCAAATGTGATGCAACGATTATTTATATAGATCAATGACCCTATTGATTCTAACCTTGATCCTTCAATCATAACATTATATTCATTTATATTAGAAACAATGATGAAATAAAGATGGAATTCTTGTGAATAAAATGGTACTATTAACTCAATTGATCTTACGCATGTTGCAGATGTAGTAGTTTGATCTATGTGTTAGAGTTTATATCAAAGAAATGCAATGAATTATGTAGTGGAAAATATTCTTTCCTTTTAGTATTTAACCTTGACATTTGTAAATTGACTACAATATATTTGAGAAGCGATAGTGAAATGTTATTGATATGAGGATGGGATTGTAGTTTCTTCCTTTAGAACCATAATTTTAACAATATATTTTTTAGGTATATATTGATTTTTAGATTATTTTTTTAGAAACTCTATTAATACTATTATTTTCATTAACTATAACTTGTATTTTAAACTTCTTTAAATTATATTTTAGGAAATTTTGTTTTTTAAGATATTCCTTTTGTACTTATTCTTTGTCATCTTGGTCCTTTTGTAATATTTATTTCTCTAATTTTTCCTTTTAAAGAATTTTTTTCTAACTTTAAAATTTGTAATTAATTTGTTTTATAAATTATCCTTTTATATCCATGCTTTTTTTTTTCTCCTTTTGTAATAGTTCTAATTTTTCCATGTGTTCTATTTTCATTTGTTCCTTAGGAGACACAATCATAATGTGAGTGGTTTTTCTTATTGATTTATATATTATAGGATCATCACTATAAATTTTATTTGTCAAACCCAAAAAACAATTTGTATTATGTCCATGTATTCTATGATATATAGAATAGAATTTTTATCTTTAGAGGATCTATGAGAGGTATTTTGATCACTTTATTTCAAATAATTTATCTTATAATATCACTTAAAATCTTATTATCCTTAGGTATAATCTTTGAATCAATAGTTGTATATGTATCTTTTTTACTTCCAATATTAATATGAAATATTATTAGACATAAAATCTCAAGATAAAGATGCAAACACATTATTAACACTAGACTACTATGGATTATTTGTATACATACCATTATTTTCCCATGATGTGAAGTTAAATATTAATTTCTATTTTTCAATTATTATTGACTTTATGATATTGATTATTTGATTTTGAAGTGATTCACAAACACAAACCCTTAGTATTTTATGATTGAATATGCATTAAACACCATCAAGAAGAGATGTGGTATGTGTATCGCATGGAGAAAGGACATTTTGATTATCTTAGTTTGGAAATATATGGTATATCAACTTATCTCATGGGATATTGATAGCATGGACTTGGTTAGAGGGAAATTATTTTTTCATCATCTTGAGGTAAAATAAAATATCTTATAACATCTATAATATATGATTGATACTTTTTCCATGGTATACTTGACTTTACAAAAAATACATTGGAAATATTTGTCTTACTTTGTGATTTGATTCAATTTATTGCATGAGTATGAATTATTTTCCTAATTAGGGGAATACATGTCATAAAAATAAAGATGTTTGAAACAAAAATTAATCATCCACTATAGTCATTACATGATATGCACAATGTGTAAATCAAACCTAAACCCCTGAGATAAAATTATGAAATCCTAAAAATAAGTTTCAAACCCTAAGTGAAACATAGGGTTTGAATCAATGTTGAAATAAAAAGCAGGTTCACCAAATGTTTTATCTTGAATTCAATTAATTATTTTAATTGACCCCAATTATGATAAATAGAATGGATTAAAACATGGTGTTTTAAATGATATTTTAAATGAAATATTGAAGGTAAACAACTTAAATAGATTAAAAAAATAATTGAAAACAAGGCTAACAATGAATCGATAAGATAAACTTATCTTTTTATTTATATGATTTGATTGTATTAGACCAAAATAATGTAAAAATATAGACACATGAGCAGCCCATAAAATATCAAAAAGTTAGAGATAAAAATTAAAGGAGGACAAGATAGATACATAAGGATAGTAGTGATACTTGTTATTTTCCTTACTGAATGTTATTATCCTTTGAATAAAAATAGTAATTAAATCCACAATCACTTGTGGCAACTACAATTTGGTTTGTGTGTGTGTTTTTAGATTTTGGAGGTGTGCATAAGGCCTATAGGTAACTTTTCTAAGGATAAAACCATAATAGGGCATGTAAATATTGAATGCCATATAAATAAAAAATATAAGGAGTGTAGTTAGGATGAACTAATCACAATCACACCCACAAGGACTAAACAATACTTACATATGATCCAATAATTCAAGGACCAAAATCAATCCCAATGTAGTTTTCCCACTAGAGTGATTTGTGAAATCATTTCACTTTTAATATATTAATTCATTTAGAATTATCTTGAATAATTTATCATGATTTGTTTAGGACCGAGTAAAAAAATATTTTGAATTAGATGAGGACTACTTGAGATGCATAGAATTTGAATCGGGAAGAATAAGGAACTTTTGATAAGTGCGCACTTTTTAAATAAGACTTTGTATTTAAATTTCCAACAGAATTAATAAGTGACTTGAGTGTACCTTTATAGTAATTAAAAATGTGTGGTCACATGATAATAATCCTAAAAACATAGAAAATACCTAAGGGAGTGTTTAATTTTAAAAATTAATTATTTGTGTGGGAAGGAAAAAATTGTTGGATATGAACAATAACATTTACCACTATTGTCCTAATTGGGTATCCATATCCCCTAGGGAAAAGTATTGGATTTTCAATCTAAATTAAGTCATATAGATGTATAATAGTACTTTTATCAATTAGAACATTTCTACATGTGACATATGACAATTCAAATATAAAAATAGGTCATCTCTTATGCTTAGGATATGTGGAATAGAAAAATAGGCACTAATTAAGTGTATAAGTTAATTAAAGATAAAAAGGGGTATAATTGACATGATCAAGTATTTATGACTATTTTTAGGTTACAATACCTTCAATTTTATCTTTTATACATATTCACCTATTTCTATTATTTCATCTCTTTCCCTAATTTTCAAAAATTTTAACTTATGTCCTACAATGAGCTGAAGATACAAATATTAAATTGTAAGGGTTTTAGTTATGGCATGTGTGTTAGATAAATTTACTAATTTAGTATACCATTAAAAATGGAATTAAACATATACATTTACTAATATACATTTTTTTGCATAAAATAAATGATTCACCAAATGGTTCAAGAGTTATACATAATAAAATGATAACTGTAAGATTACAAATGCTTTAGATTTTTATGATAAAATGAACCTAGTCAATAATTTATGTATAAATGACTTGAATTCAACTATTGATGATAGTTTTACACATTGGATTTTAATAGCAATAAATATGGAAAATAGAAAGGAGTAGATGGACACATTGAGTTAAAAAGGAACAAAATGAAAATTTATAGGACTACACAAATTCTTGATAGGTATTAGGATTGTATTGTTTGTTTCAACATCACACTAAAAAAATAAAATATATCTCAAAAAAAATAGCATAAATACAAATGAAATAAAATCTTAGAATACAAAAATCAACATAAAAATTGTATAAAATATAATTTAATCCAAACCACCTATACATAAATAGATATACGAACACTCTTTAATGACCCCAAATTAAAAAAATGTCTTAAGTTTCTATAAAATCAGGTTCTAAATATCTATATTTATAATACTATTATGGTTGCCTATTTATTATACACATTTTATACCTCTCATAAGAGAAATGATTGATTAAATTATATTTTCTAAAACTTATTACAAAAAAAATGTCTCTTTATCTTAGTCCTATAAAAAAATTTAAGATATATGTGAAAGAAGGGTTTTAAATGATCCCATAACCTTTGCATACCAAACTAGATACAGATAAAAAAAATCCCCTAAAAATCCCATAATAACTATCCTCCCATTAGGGATCTGAAAAATAACCACCACAAACCCACATTGAACCTACCAAGAAACTAACTAAAAATAGAAAAAAAAACCTTAAACAACAAGAAACCAGAGAAAGCTAACTAACCTCCCTACCAGTCATGGTTTTGGGTCTTTAGTCTCTATGGTCTTTATGGTGCCTAAAAGGTATTCATATTTGTTATCCTCCTTATTCATATTTCCTCTAGCTCTATTACATTGACCCCCATGATGGCCACCTAAAATGTGTTATCTTGGGTCACCTTTCACTCTTCCCTCTTAGTATTTTTTTGGATAGGCTCCCCATCTTACATTTCACTTGAGCTTCATCCTCTTGTTTGAGTAGCTAATTATTTACTTTGAGATCCTTCTCAAGCTCGATATTGAGTATACATACTATATTATTACAAACATCACCTCCTCCCCTACACACATTTTCTCTAGTTTGGATGACTTCTGTAATGGCCTTGATGTCCTTTCTTATTTCTCTTAGAAGTTTCACCAGCTTTTAAGTCTCCCCTCTAGATCCATATGTTTTTATCTAAGTTTCTATTTGGCCTCTTATTCTTATTTACAAAATTTTGAATTATTTTTTAATGATCCAATGTTATTTTTAATATTCTTAGTTAGTTTTCTTTGTTATGTTAAGCCAGAGTTGGTTCACGAGTTAGTTGAAAACCATAACCACTCCATGAAGCTTTATAACCTTTCACACTTGCAAATATTAATCTAATATATAATTATATTTCTTATGTTGTGTGAAATGTTGTATTCATGATGTAAATCCTCCTACTTCATGGGCTACAAGAGGTATCAGAGCCATATTAAGAGATGTAAGGAGGATTAAATAAAGTATATCTCTATGATGCTTGTAGAAAGTAGGTGAAAGTGTATAAAGGAGAAGTAAAGTGCATCAAAATAAACTTGATTTCCGAGTTTGATCATCAATGTAAATGGCACTATCCTTTTTTTACATGGTAACAAACCACCTAGACACAATTTCCTGGAAAGATCCTTTACTTTATTACTAAAGGGCAATAGCTAGATAAATAAGCAATCTATATATAAAATTTATACATTACCTAATAGTACAATGACTATAGGAAAATTATGCCATGAGAAATTAAAAAACTATGTATAGTTTGTGTTGCTCTCTCAATTTGATGAAAATGAAAATGCACACATACAAAAGACATTTTAGGCCTTCACAACACACTATTAGGATTCGTCATTTGAAACATCATGCCATCACAATACACTATCAGGCCCTTGTAACACACTATGGCATCATCAAAATAAGAATATTTAGGTTTTTATTCTACTTCAGTGTTGCATGGGGTTTGATTAATTTTTAATTCTCATTTTGTGGGCCCTATTAAATAAAAATTAATAAATAAAGAACACATATAGTATAATATTTTAAGACATAACTACTAATTTTACATAATCTATCATAATAAACTAGTCATAAATACGTAGAAACATAAGCTTCTATTCAAACAACTATATATTACAAATTAAATCTAAGTTGTCACAAAACACATAATATTATATCCTAGTATTTTCTATGCTCACAAGGGGTTGTATGCATGCATAACTAAGATTATATTTTATAGGAATCTATAAGAGAGTAATCTAGTTTGAAAGTGGTGAAAATTTCCATCCACACACACATGCACACACACGCACATTCACATGCGCACATGCACGCACGCACGCACGCACACACACACACACACACACACACACACACACACACACACACACACACACACACACACACACACACACACACACACACACACACACACACACACACACACAAAATTTTACCACCTAAAAATTAAATAATATAACAGGTGTCTATCTAATATGTCCCATCCAAGCTTGTAAGTAAATTGGATAGTTGAGATTTATTAGTTTTTTCCAAAAGATAAGGTCACATGTTCCAAATTTATAAATAATTTTTTTATAATATGCATTTTTGAAAAGTAATATTCCATTTTTAAGACTTTGTAAAAATAATCAATGATATAATTATGTAAGTTATAACATCAGTTATAAATTTTTATGTCACATCACCATTTTTTCTAAAAGTAGTCACATGATTGATAAAAATTTTAGATTTTTAATATTAAAAACATAATGACATAGTTTTCTATGTGTCTTGAAGCTTCCATATATAATTTTTTAAATGATGTATAAGGTGTATTATTAGTGGAAACTAACACCTTCAAAATGAGATTTTTTATAATGTCACTTCTTGCTTTTGTTGTCAACAAACACATCATCCTTTATAGGTCCCTTATGATCTTGATGATTGACAAGATATGAGCATCATACTAGAGATTGGAGGATCCTTTGAGGATGGATGATAATTACCCTCTCCAGTTAGCTATTTAATTGGAGTATGGGTTAAATGCTTGAATAGAAAATTTTGGCTTGTATTCTTACTTTCAATTCCATTTTTGGCTTTCTATATCTAAAATTCATGACTTAGAGTAGATAGAGTTAGTTATTTATATTTATATTGATGCATGTCTTATCACTCTTTCCTGATAGGGGAGAGGATTTAGGCATTTATTAGACTTTGATTAGTCATCAATTATAGTATGATTTGATAGGGGTTTTTATCACCAAAAATGTTGAGCAAAGGTCATTAGCATTTATTGGGAATCATGAAAATGTGCCATACATAGTACAAGTTTGTCACTTGGATAGGTTCCTATGTGAGATATTATGTGGGTTGATGTCATTGGACATGCTAGATTGTGTTTTACTATAGTACAATATGATGATCACTAGGGATGAGAAGGCCTTGATCATGTTCATCATCTATTTTTTACCATAACTAGTAGGGACATGCTTCTTTATGGAGCATCATATTTTTTAGTCAACACTAGAGGTATAATGCACCACTTGTAGTTGAGATAAAGTTCCTTTGATTAATTTAGAGTCAATATTTTGATTCATTCATCTACTATAGCCTTTTGGATCAAGGGGAGTTTATTGGATTATTTTTAATGATCTAGTGTTATTTTTAATATTTTTAGTTAGTTTACTTTGTTATGTTAAATAAGAGTTGGTTCATGAGTTAGATGAAAATAGTAACCATTCCATTAAAATTTATAATCTTTCACATTCTTGTAAATATTAATCTAATATAATAATATTGACTTGCATTATGTGAAATGTTGTATTCATGATGTAAATCTTCCTGCTCCATAGGACAACATGAAAAGACCCCTACGTGACCCATAATTTAATTTAATCTCTTGAATAACAACATGATCCTCCACCTCATCATCGTATTGGTTTCAAAAATTATTAGGTGGATAAATCGATGACTTTGAGTTATCAAAGTGGAGAACAAAGTCCCTCTCTTATTATCAGGTAGAGCTACCTCTATTAAAATACAAAATAGGAAAGCAATAAATATTTACAATCAAAGGAATGCAAATCATGGGGTAGTAATTTTAACCTAAAATTAAAAAATTATTTTCTAGAAATGAATATTTAGAGAAGGAGAGAGCTAAGGGATAATTTTTAGGCAATAGATTTGCCAAGTTAGAAATTAAGACTAGATGAAAGTGTTGAGAGAAAATTTGACTTTCAAAAGGAGAAAATATCTCTCATTCAATGGGTTGAAAAGACATAATAATATCCTTAAGGATATGAAACATACACCAAAAAATATTTAATTCTAATAATAGAAATTAATATCCCTATGTATTTTCTAATAGAAATAACAAATAAATTATCTGTATTCACATTGAGAATTTCACATATGTTAGAACTATAAATTATAACATGAGATACAAAAATTTTAATATAATTTTTATTCTTAATAGTTTGAATTTTTAGCAATGGAAATGAAAATAAAATACATTTAATTAAGTAAAAGATATAATTCAAAAGATATTACTAACACAAAGTTCAAGAACACCTCTTTGTATTGATTTCTAAAGAGTATAATGTTATATCTTCCTTTACAATGATTTAAAAAATTCTATCTATTTAAAACCCTTAATATGAACCAATAACTTGTATTTATAGGCTAAAATATGTTGTTATGGTGAAAAATAACCTATTTTTCATTTATATAGAGTTGCAAAAACACTTACAAGAAATTACAACTTGAAATGGTGCAAAACCTTTTTGAGCATTTAACACCATTTAATAAAAACATTTAGAGTTTTTGCACTATGTGAAAAAGCACATTATCAATTTGCACAACTTTAAAAATGAAGTTTGAAAAATTAAAAAGATTTTTTTTGAAATGACAATATAAATTTACAAGGGGGAAAGATTGAAACAATATAAATTAGGCACAAAGAAATAAGATAAAAAGTATAGAAACACTAAAAAAAATGTCTCATTCTTCTTTCTATTGTATTCACAATTCTTTCCCTTTCAAGAATTTTTCAAATCTTTAAAGAAATGCCCTAATCAAATATTCATCTAGTCTATCTGTGTACTTATAGTCAATGTCCACTAAGTAGTGTAACTCTTTAATTTTCTTAAACTTGCCTTGGAGAATGTTTACATTCATGTTTAGATTATCTACATTAACTTGAAATTTGGCTGGTTGGTGAAGTAAAAGTATACCTTCCAATTGAGATTGGAAATTTAATACCTATTTTATATCAACTTGTTATGAACTTGTGTGTTTCAATAAGTTATCTCACCAATTCCATCAATGCCCACTTATCAGTGATATATCATGGGAGCATATAAGGAGCAAGTTTGCAACCACTAATTCTCAAATAGCTAAAGGTTAGGAATAGTATGAACCAAGTTCCCCATATTTCTATCTTTGTGATGGCCACAACTGATATTATCATGTTGAAGAATTCTTTTTCAAATAATTGAATGATGAAATGAACAAAACAATCATTTATCCTATTGAAGTGATGAGCATTCTCCTATAATATCAGCTGGTATTAGAAGTCATACATCATTGCTTTCCTCAAATTACCCACTGTATGAAATCCATCAAAATATCTTCAACTCATTACAATGTAAATGAGATATGAAGTCATATATAATTTTAACATGAATTTTACCTCCATGAGCTACTTATGAATGGCATCACTTACTAACTTCCCCCAATTGATATATTATTTATTTTTGATGATGATCCAAATGCATCTATAGATCCATGTCTAAAGGTTCATGGTCATTTGATTTCCCACTATCCTTTACAATAATGTAATCATGTCATTTATCTAATTTTTGAAATTTGACATTTTAAGGATTTTTTGAAGTTGTGTGGAGGAATGTTTTGTCTTATTCAACCATACATTGTTGACTTATTTAGCACAAGCCATATTATTATCATCCTAAAAGATTTAGGAGGACTTAGGGGTCAAATGCACAAAAGATTCATGATCTGGAAGGTGAAAAACATTATCAAATTTTTTAGGAACAAAACTTACTACCATTTTACCCTTTCCCTTGTCTTTGAGTTATAGTTATTTTACACAAACAAAACTTGTTCAGGAGACTATACTAACATTAGGAGTGTTTTTGTTTATGCCAATCCACTATCATAAATACATTGACCAAAATCCATCTTATGCATTATGCTCATTCTTTCCCAAAACTTGTATATGTCAATGTGACCTAAATTAGTGTTAGTGATATTTCAAAAATTGGACTCCAGTGGTGAAGAAGGTATCATACCCTAAAATTGATACTTCATGATTTCTTCATCTTTACTTATAATTATCTTTTACAAAGTAGGAGATGAATACATCAAATTTTATAAGAAAACCATCAATTTATAATATTTTTAGAAAAGCTTCGTATTTGTAAAAATGACAAAATTAAAGAATTTAAATCCATAATAAGTCATTTAATCATAAATGTAAGATTGTCCTCACAAGTTGTTCATGCAAATTACTCTAACATGTTTTTAATGCTACCTATATTAAATTCAACTTGTTGTCCAACCAATTTCACTATTTGCAACTATACCTATTGGATTTCTTTATGTTATTTATTTAAAAAACTTTTTCATTAATAGAAATGAATTAAAAAAATATTATGAAAAATTTTAATTTTTAATTTTAAAATATTTTACCCTTTTCTTGATTCGATAAAAATATTAAAAATCAATTGCCAATTGATTTTTACCAAAAACTCAAAATTTTGAGCTTGTCAAAATAAATATGGCTTTTTATTAAATTTCTTGAAAAAATAAATTACATTATGATTTTTAAATTTCCACAATAAAAAAATTCCATAAAAAATATTGTTTAGCAACCCTAACCTTTCCCTAGGGAATGTAGTCTTATTTATTCAAGGATATCATGTTACCATGCATTTTTCTAAAACGTGATCAAAATATTCTCTTCACAACTTTATATATATATATATATATATATATATATATATATATATATATATATATATATATATATATATATATATTTATTTTAAAAGTCCTTACAACCAATTTTTTCCCATATGAAATAAATTATCTATCAGCTTTCTTAACATCTTCCTCAACTCCACCTAGGTCATATGATTCAATTTTGTAGATGATTTTTTTTCAATTTTGGCTAAATAAAATATGTAAAACAAAAATTCTACCCTTTTTTAATTTATACATCCTTTATTGGGAATACGGTCAGCTATATAATGGTTGTACGATTCAATTTATTGTCAAAAAAGAGTCTTGGCTTTGAAGTCATACAGCTGAGTTGGGCTAAAAGAAATTTGGAAATTGACTAAGGTTTTATTTTTTAACAAATAAACTTATTATTTATAGGGTGTATGATGCCCATATGAATCCCAAAAACATTTAAAATTTTAATAATTCCATTGCATGCAGGTCATACAACTTATCATGAACAAATAAGAAAAGAAGCTCAATTTTTTTATAAGACTATAGATTATCACCTTCTTCTATTAGCAGGGCATTTGTCTTATGTCTATAAATTATTTTTTAAAACTATATATTAAACTTTAGTATCATCCCACCTTTTTATTTTAAAACAATCAAAAATATTTTGATATTTGCTCATTAGTATGAAAAACTCTATGAATGTACATGACCATTGGCTGAATGAAAATGATTATTTAGATCTCTCTTTTCCTTGGGAATTTTTTATTTTCTTTTCTTGGTTGAAGAAAAAATTAAAATAACTTCTTATTTTTTATTTTTCTCCCTTCTGTGAGCCTAAATATATTCCTTTCTAGTGAATGACAACTAAAACACAAATGAAAATTCAATTTTTAATCATTAAAATTTTCCAAAGTTGTGTATGCAAGTTCAAAAGATATTTTAGAATGGAATAAAAAATTCATTTAACATCACCTGAGAAAATAACTATATTTACATGAATAGTATAAATATTAAATGTGTTTGTAAGCAAGTTTGAAAAGGAGACTTTAATTTGCAATAGCAATTTACATTATTGAAAAATGTAATTGCAATGTGGGAGTTTACATTTACATGGATCTTGAAAATTTAATTTGCATTTTCATGATTTTAGGAAGCATGATTTGCATTTTCATGATTTACAAAAATAGAATTTTTAATTGCATGAAAAGGGAAAACTCAAAAATATTTTACAATCTACATGAAAACTTAAATCAATTTTATAATTTGCATGGAAACTCTAAACAAATTTGTAAATTTAAAGAGAGCTAAAAATGATTTTAAAAATTGCATACGAATTGAAAACAAAATTATAAGTTGCATAGAACAAAAAATTAATTTTTCAATTTTCATCAAGCAAAAACAATAAATTCTAATTTGCATAACTTTTGGAAAAACAACATGTGTTTGCACAACTTATAAAAATTTAAATGGTTTTAAAAATTATGGGAAATGTTAAAGGTATTTTTCATGGGAGGATCAAATGCATTTTGAAATAATTAGGGGTAAAAAGTAATTTGGCCATCAATTTTTAATTAATAAAAAATTAATTAATTATTTAAAAATTGTGATATTTTTAAAATTTTGATAGTTTAGGGTTCAACTCAAAAAAAAATTTAGCCATTTATTAAAAATTAAATTTCTACCATTTTCAATCCATTTAAAAAAAATGTGATAACAATTGGCTCTGACTAGGATATGAAATAAGAAGGGATGAAAAGAATGTGAATTCTATAGTTTCTTATGATAGTGCTTTATCCATTGGGAAATGAACTCTTTAGTATCAACTTTCATAGATTTTTAAAAATAATTGTCTCTAATATTCAATAAAGGGATGGGTCCCCAAGCCATTGAAGATATTTCACATGTCAAAAATTAGTGTATGCAAGGGTTAGGTACTCAACCTAACAAGTGCTTTCAATTGTTGAAACATAGTGTATGCAAGGGTTAGGTACTCAACCTAACTAGTGCTTTCAATTATCAAAACATAGTGTATGAAAGTATCACATACTCAACATGATAGGTGTTTTCACATATCTAAAAGGATAGTGTCTACGAGTGAATTTTATTTTTGTTTTTACACAAACTAAAATGTGAAGAGAAAGTGTGTATTTTATATTCTCCATAATTATTTATTTTATACTAGCTTAACTAAGATTAAGCTAAGCGATTATAATTTTATCACTTGTGCAAGACTAACATCTATAGAATGACCCAATTGAAGGCAAACCATCATTTAAAATAAAAGGAGCTTAAAGGAGATCAAGAAAATTTATGTAGCATCAACTCATCTATTTATGGAGTTATTGACTATCTTGATTAGGCAAGAAAATAAGGATTACTTGAGATATAAATGCTCAATATAATGAAGCACAAAAGAGGGGAAAATTGGAAATGAAATAACACAACAATACAAGCCAAAAAGAATTAATAGGAAAGAAACACAACCAAAATTATATTTACATATGTACAAAAGAGGGTCACCTGAATCTCAATGGAAATAGTGTTTAAAATATTTCTCATTTAATGGAAATGGTAGATGAGTTCCATCATTATATTCCATGCAAAAATTATTATTACCATAAAAAATTTTGATCTTGAATGGTCCCATCTAAATTAAATCAAACTTCTTGTGACTCCCTTTCAGTTCTTTGTGACTATCCCAAAGTAGAACCAATTCTCCTACTTGAAATTATATTTCCTTTGCCTTTTTTTCAAAGATAAATTTGACACAATGCTAGTGTTTTGTTATCCTATCAACAATCGGTATCCTTTTTTCTTCCAGTTACTGTAGGTAAAAGATAATTTTATCTAGTGAGCTTTCAAAATTTGGATTATCAACTACTCTAGACAATTGGAGGGTAGGTAACTCAAGAGTTATTGGAATCACAACATCTATTCCATATAAAAAATATAATGAAGACATACCAATATCCTTTTTTAGAGTCATGTGATCTACCCAAAGAGCATCATATACCATTTTATGCCAATTTTTGTATTCTTGTCTACTACCTTGTACATGATTGTGAATAGATTTGTATTGTTTGAATTGGCCTAACCATTACCTTGTAGATGATAGTTTTATGAATGAGATAGAGAAATTTTATATCCATAAAAAAATTCAATCATCTTTTAAGAATAAAATTTAGAGGCATTATCTATAACAATTTTTTGTGGGATTCCATATCATATTAAAATATTTTCCTTGAAGTTGCAAATGATTTCTAAAGTTTTCTATTTAATAGGAATCATTTCTAATCACTTAGTGAATTAAATTGTTTTTTTGAGAATGTGATTATGAACTAAACTCGAATGAGGCTTTAACATCCCAATGAAATCCAATCCCCATTACTAAAAAGGTTCTTCAACTATTACTGGTTAAAGAGGAAGTGTTGATAACCAAGGTTTTCCTATAAATTGCTCACATGCCTCACACTTTGTCACCCATTCATATGAATCTTCAAAAATATTTGGCCAATAATAATGGGCTCTGATAATTTTATGTATTGTTACCCTGGTAGAAAAGTACCCTCCATAGGCCTGATCATGAAAAACTTTCAATAATTTCTTCTATTATTCTTTATCATCATACATTAAGAAAAATCCATCAATCATTTTCTCAAAAATAGTTCCAACCCATATGACATACTTATTAGCTTATAGTTTGAGAATTTTGTGTTGTTTAACATCCAAGTGTGAAGGACATTCTATGTATGTTAGGTAGAAAGTAATGCTATAAAATCATTCATCAGTATAATTGACAAAAAATACCAAAGGAAACTATTGATCTTTTTCTTCATCTAAAACTATCAAACACCCTATTGAGTATCTCCCTATTCTACCATGAGTTGACATAGTCCTTTTCCTCATACTAGTTTTGTATATTTTATTTTTATATCATATTATTTCCCTTTATTTATCTAATTTTATCATTTAGAACCAGGTTCTTTTTAATTTATAATGCATTTGACTATTGTACTTGGTACCATTACCAAATAATGTTAATGCAATATTTAATACTTAAATTACTTGACTACTTTCACTACTATATAAACATGTTTGTACTCAAAAAAATACTTAAATTTGTAATCCTTGAGATTACAACTCATGAAGGAAATTAGGGATTCAATACCCTCATTGTTTTTATTAAAAAATATTGATGAGAGTTTATTCTATGAAGCATAACAACAAATAATAAACTCTTTCTTAAAATTAGGGCAAACCAATGTTGGCACATGAGCAATAGCAATCTTTATCTTTTCAAATGCTTATTTAACTTAATTATTCCACTTAAAAGAGGGATTTATCTTCATCATGTATGTAATATGTCTAGTGAGCTCATAAAAATTTGGAATTAATCTTCTCAAAAAAATCACTTTGCAAAAGAAGGAATGCACTCCCGATATACTTGTTAATAAGGAAAGTTTTTAGATTTACTAAACCCTTTCTAGATCAATTCTTATTCTTTCTTTAAAATAATATGACCTAGGAGTTCGCCTTTAGTCACTCTAAAAATCTATTTTTTAGGGTTAATATAAATTCCATGTAATGAAACTTTTTAAAAACTTTCTTTAAATGTTCATAATGATCTTATTACTTTTTTGAGAAAACCATTTTATGTTGATGTTCCTTATTAACCTCAATTTGGTTGTATCCTAAAAAACCAACAACCATTGAAAACATCTCTGCACTTGTTAATTCTTGGAGAACTTGATCCATAACTAGAAGTGGATAATTATCTTTGAGAGATGCTTGGTTTAGGTTCTTGAAGTATACATAGATTCAAATTTCACCATTCTTCTTATGCAATAGTAGTATGTTAGCTACCTAATTTGAATGGTGGATAGGAAAAATAATGCAAGCATCAAGCATCTTTTTCACTTTAGCAAGAATCATTTCCATGATTTAAGGATTATACGGTCTCAATTTTTATTTTAAAGGTTTTTCATTAAGATTTAAAGGAATCATATGTTGCATCTCTTTAGGATGAAAAGACTTAAGGTTTGTGTATGAATATGTGATTATACAAATATACTTATGGATAAGGCTAACAAACTTCTATATCTTTTTAGGTGAGAAACATATTCTAATATTTATGAACCTATGATGTTCTTATGAACCAATGATTACTTTTTAAAAGTGTGTAGAATCAAGATTTCGTTTTTGCATTTTACTCTTTACAAATATATCATCTTTAGAAAACAATTCTTATAAAGAGACTGGGCCTTTAAAATTTTCATTTCCTTTCAACTTGATAACACCTTATTCATCCTATTAATCTATGATTCCCTCTTTCAATGTATGAAATGAATATTTTTTGTATAAGGAAGCACTACCTTCAAAGTATAAATTTTGAAGATGTCTTCCTTGTCATGTAAAGAGAGAATTTATCGATCATCATTAAAAACTTGCCAAATATCTGAATTATCTGGGATACTCAGTTTGTATATTAGTTTAATCATGTATTTTTATTTACAAATATATAGACAAGAAATAATAAAAGAGGTTGATGAAACTAAGGCATCAACTTTAGTGTTATGTTATCGATGAATAATATTGATAGATAAAGCATCAAATATTTCACTGTTATCCTAGACTTTATTCCTATAACTCTTTAGACAATCATTTTTCACTTAGTATTAAACTTTTACCTACGTCACAATGATTTTAACATTACCTAAAAATTTCACATTATTGATTCCCATCTCTTATTCTACCTACAATCCATGTAAAAGTGCTTCATATTCAAGTGTATTGTTGGTACAGCCAAATTACAGCTTATAGGCAAAAGTAAATTTTTCCTTAGATAGAGATATCAAGATAATTCATACACCTAAACCTATTGATGAATAAATATAATTTAACTCCAATTTCCTAGCATCATTTGGATTTGATTGTATGATTTCATATAGCTTGATATATTTCTTTGTCATCAGAAGATAGTTACCAATTCTTGCATTTTCATAAGAAATATTTGTTCTAGAATTGTCAACCTTTTATAGTATGTATTTTGTTTTCAATTTAGGATCTAGATGTTATTTGACTCCTTTGAATATAATCATAACATGTGATAAATATAATTGGATTTCACCTCCCAATTCTTTGTAAAAATTTCTACCCACAAGATTATTGGAATCATTTGGAATATCGGTGACCAAAATATTTATTTTGATTTGTTTATGGGGAAAACATGTCAATACCAATTATGTGTCTTTAATATATCTAATTATAATAACTTGTTTTTCCTCCATGGAATAATAATTCCCAAAGGCTTTAGTACATGTTAAGACACAAATATGAGCAACTTTGGTAGGCATGACATTGTCTAAGGTTCTTGTGTTGATAATATAATTATTAACTTTACATACCTTGAGGATTAGTTAAATGTATAAAGGGTCAACTTTGTTGGATTTGGAAGTGCCAATGACCATCAAGTTAATTTGATTGGAAGCAACAAGTTTTGTTATGATTCTTTTGAAATTAGCCATTTTAGCATTTGGTTTTTACCTTTGATGAAATAAACTAACCTATCTAACTACTCTAGGTGTGTTCTCAAGTACTCAACTTATAATATCTAAAAATTGGTTTTGTTGACATGATAAATTATGTCAAAGGTAGGTAAATATCTAGAAGTAGTCTCAATAGGTTGAGAAAAATTGACATTAAATGAACTACCTATTAGTATTTGATTTCTTTTTGTTTTCACTGGTGGGGTAGTTCCTAATGGGAGGATAACCTTTGTAATTTCCTCCTATGAATCACTAGATTGATTTTTCTTATTTTGAGTTCTATTGAAAACTATAAAATATTGACTTCATATCTCCAACACTCTCTTCATAGTAATCTTCATCTAAATAAAATTCTAAGAATGTATTTATAGATTCATTACCATGTTCTTCAATTTCACATTCTTAAATTTCTAAGTTTTATGATTCATTCTCTTCTTCAAATTCTTTGTATCCAAATATGTCCTCAATTTCCAAGACTACATTTATTAGTGCATTAGTTTTTTGTTGAGGATAATCCTCAATTATGAGTTTTAATTGAGGTGATTATAATCTAGGATGATCTCTTTGAAAAGGAATGTATTTCCTCCTTGGAATATATTGGAATGGATTGGTAATGGTTTTTTGAGGTATTTTATTTTTTAGGGCCATTATATCATTATCCATTTTTTTTGTAAGAGTTGTTTTATTGAATATTGTCTTGAAATCTAAGCCTTAATATTTAAAGGATATTTTTAAAGTTTTATAGACATTATCATGTTGTCTTCAATGTCAATAAATAATTCTTGGGTTGCTTGTAAATATACTACCCTAGCCCTCCTCAATTGATAACTTACTTCAACTAACTAAGAGTTTATAATTTTTATTCATTAGTAGGTTGAGTAGTAGTTGGTATCTTATTATCTTATTAAATTTGGTGAAAAACACTCTCATAGGTTCATAAACCTCTTTTTTCATTTGTGTGAGTTTAAAAATCAAAGCATGGGCATTTTTATCTAGTTTAAATTTGTTCTCAAATCTAGTCTTCATTGTATTCTAATTAGTAAGGAATCCTAGATTGAGGTGGTAAAACCAATCTGTATCCCCATCATATAGTATTTTTATGAATATCCTGATGGTAACATCTTCGTGTTCTACACCCAAAATGACACATGCAACATTGAATGTTTTAAGGTGTTCATCTCGATGTTGTTTTCCATCTCCATGAAAATTTTGAAATTTCTTTCTTGACCCTTTTGGAAGGTCATGTAATTATCCTAGATTTAACGGCCCAATCACATTTTCCCATGGTAATTCCATAGTTTTAAAAACTCCTTATAGGGGAATAATGATTCCTTATAGGACAAGAGCTAATCCTGTAAAAATTCCTCCATCAATTTGTTTGTTTCTCTTAGAGTTTGAGGTAAGACTAGCTATTATTTTGACCTTTATTTGATGTTCAGGGCTAAACTTAATACAAGAATGTTCTTGTAACTTATAAAAAGGGTCCACTTTACCTTTTGACTTACTATCTCTAGTGGATCTCTTTTCTACCATTTTGGAACAAAGATATTGGCATTGAGGCACAAGTTGAAGTTCAAGAGCTCTCTAAGCTGGCCTTCTTTATTTTACTCTATGTAGCTAATACTTCTACTCTTTATGCTAAAACATATTGATATTATTCTTCTAAGAATCCATTTACTCTATGAAAATGTGTCAAACTTATTCTATGATCCCAATTAAAAGTTCTCAAATATGATGAAATATCATATTGATTTTACATTATCCAATCAAGATTAGGTTGAAGAATTGGAGCTTGAGGTGCCTAAATTGCCATGATAAAAAATTTTGGTTACAAAAAGTCTTTGACAAGCTATATGAATTTCTCTTCATGTTTTTCTCCTTACTTGTCTTCTTGAAGCAATCTTAAATTTTTTTGGGTAATGATAGTGTGTGTTTCTTTTATATCTAGTTCTTTCTTAATAGTATCAAATTGAGTGTTTTTTTTTCTATTATCAAAATAAAATAATAAAAATATTGAAACTAGATATTCCACTAAAGCTTCATCACAATTTAAACTAGGTTGATGATTTAGATTTTGAAGGCTTGAAATGGTCATATGTGAGTTTATTGATTCTGGGTTGATTGATGAAATCTATAGGCTTATCTTCATGCATGGATTTTTTCTTCTCTTTTAGCAAGTTCTAACTCTTGATTTAGGATGGCTAGGATAAATTGAAACTAATATATAGAAATTTCAATAGGATCCCAAAATATTTTTTTAAGATTCAGCATAATATCTAACTGAGTAGATTGTTCCCAGTCTAACTCAATCTATTGGAGTTGTCCTTTAGATGATGGTAGAGTCATATTGACCAGTAAAATATGGGTAGCATGAAAGTTTTAAAATCATACCTCATGATGGGAACTAAAAATTATTGGTGTGCAAATTTTTAGGATGATAAATTGATGACTTTGCATAAACAACATCAGGAATAAATTCCCTCTCTTATCAGTAGTCAAATCTACCTTTATTTAAATCTTAGGAAAGCAAGAAATATTTAAAAACAATATAATATAAATCATGGGATTGTAATTTTAACCTGAAAGTATGAAAAGTAATTTTTAGAAATGAATTTGTAGAGAGGGAAAGAGAAAGAAGAGAGAATTTTTAGGCAATAGATTTTCCAAGTTAGAGACTAAGACTAGACAAAAGTGTTGAAAGAAAATTTGATTTTCAAAAGGAGAAAATATCTCTCATTCAATGGGTTGAAAATACATAATCATGTCCTTAAGGATATGAAACATATACCATAAAACTATCTAACTCTAATAATATAAATGAATAGCCATTTGTATTTTATAGAAAAATAACAAAGAAATTGTCTCTATTCCCACTGAGATTTTCACATATGTAGGAAATATAAATTAGAACTCCAGATAGAAATTTTTTAATCTAATTTGTTATTATTAATAGTTATAAATTTGTAATAATGGAAATGAAAATAAGATATGTTTAATTAATCAAAACACATAATTCAAAAGATATTACTAACACAAAGTTTAGGAACACCTCTTTGTGTTGATTTTTGAAGAGTAGAATGTTTAATTTCCCTTTACAATGCTTTCCAAAATTATATCTATTTTAAACCCTTAATATGAATCCATAACTTGTATTTATAGGCTAAAATGGGTGGTTATGGTGAAAAACCACCTATTTTACCTTTTTAAAGAGTTTTTAAAAAACCAACAAGAAATTACAACTTGAAATGGTCAAAAAATGTTTTGAGCACTTAACACCACTTAAGAAAAACATTTGGAGTTTTTGTACAACTTAAAAGAGCACATTATCAATTTACACAACTTGAAAAATCAAGTTGGAAAAATTATAAAGGTAATTTTTAGAATGATAATATAAATTTACAAGGGGAAAAAGAGTGCAAAAATACAAATTAGGCATATAGAAATAAGAGAAGAAAATGCAAAAACACTGAAAACAATTTTTCATTCTTCTTGTTGCTATATTGACAATTCTTTCCATTTTAGGAAGTCATCAAATCTTCGGGTAAATGCCCTGATCAAATCTTCATCTAGTCCATCTATGTACCTATAGGCAATGTCCAATGATTATTCTAACTCTTTCATTTCCTAAAGCTTTCTTTGGTCATTGTTTATCTTCATATTCATGTTATTTACATTCACTTGACATTTGGATAACTAGTGAATTTGTTCATGGCCAAATGTAATGTGGGATTGAAAATGTCCTAAATTAACTCTTTGAATAATCTAGTCAAAGTCTCAATTAAAATTATATTCCCATTTTGATCTTTGTCATTGACAGAATGAAAATTCAATTTCTTAACCTCAGTGTTGATTTCCATCATTTTGTCACTTCCAAGTGTCCTTACATTTTTGAATTTATAAAGACACTCTTGAAGAGATTGGATTTTAAATTTAGTATCCCAAATAAATTCATTATGATTGATTTTTTTCTTTATTGATCACTCTTTTTTTAATAAGGTCAACATAAGGAAATTTTTAGAATTCAACCAACCTGGGAATGAATTCTTACCAATTTTGTTTCTCTTCACAATATCCACTTTCCTTTATTTTTATTTGTTTATATTGTGATTTTATTTCATAGAAAATCATTAACATGATGATAATTTCTTAGGTTCCTTTATTAGTAACCTTTCCAATCCAATCTTTCACTATGTGCTCATTTGGCCCACCTGTCTTACTTTTTTTAATGTCTCAACGTGAAGTCTCAATGAAGTGATAGCTAGTTAAATTTTCTTGATCAATATCTATATTAATGACTTCAATTATTATACATTTTATTTTAGTTTATCCTTCATTACCTTGTATTTATCTAGTTTTTCAAAAATGGTACCAATTTCCAACTGTACAGCCCCTTTCATCCTTTCTTTAGTTGCCTTTTCCAAATAGACCCTAGATAGCTAGTAATCTTCAATCCTAATTTCTAACTTATCCATTTCAACCATAGGAATGGACACTTTTGTATATTTTTCTCCATTTTCAATCATTACTATTCACTAAATTATTCTCATTTTCTTTGGCCTTTTCAATAAACCAATTTTCAAAGTTCCAAAATCTCTCTCTTTAGGTTCAATAAATTTTCTTGTTTTCTTCACTATGGTGGATAACCAATCTGAATTTTTCATGCTTGAGGAAGGAAATGGGATAGAATTTGAGAATAGTGGAACAATCTTGACTAGAGTTTAAGATGGTGTTTTCTCAATTGGGGCACCTTGGAAAGATGTTTCTATTTGTTCTTTTGTATTGGTTGTATCAATATGTATTATTAGAGAGGAGATGAGAGGTAATTTAGGATTTGAAGGAGAAGATGAAGAGATATGAGTAACCTCTTATAATGGGAAATAAGGTAACATAAGAAATATTGTATCATTTGAAGCTAAGAATTGTTAAATTGTATTTTTTACTAGTTCTTGAGAATATCTTGGCATGGAGAAGAAATAACAAAAGAAGCTCAAAATTTTGATAAGACTGCATATTTTCACCTTATTTCATGAGCAGGGCATTTGGCTTATGTCTAGAAATGGATTTTTTAAACTCTCTATTCACAATTGGCATCACCCCACCTTTTTGTCTTAAAATAATAAAAGAATATTTTTATATTTTCTCATTATTTTGAAACCCTCTATGAATTTGAATGACTGTTGACTAAATGAAAATGATTATTTAGGTCTTTCTTTTTCCTGGGAGATCTTACACGTCCTTTTTCTAGTTGAAGAAGAAATTAAAATAACTTATTTTTATTTATTTTCTTCCCTTATGTGAACCTAAATATATTCCTTTCTTATCAATGATGGTTAAAACTCAAATGGAAATTCAATTTTTAATCACTAACATTTCCTAGAGTTGAACATGCAAGTTGAAAATATATTTTAGAATGGAATACAAGTATCATTTAACATCACTTGAGAAAATAATTGTATTTGCATGACTAGAATAAAAATTAAATTAGTTTTCATACAAGTTTGAAAATTATACTTTAATTTGCAACAATAATTTACAGTATTGAAAAACGTAATTGTAATGTGGAAGTTTACATTTACATAACTCTTTAAAATGTAATTTGCATCTGCATGATTTGGGGAAGTGTGATTTGAATTTTCATGATTTCTAAAATAGAATTTTGAATTACATGAAAAGGGGAAAATCAAATATATTTTTACAATTTACATGAAGGTTTAAAATGGTTTTACAGTTTGCAAAAAAACATAAATCGATTTTACAATTTGTATAGAAACACAAAAAAAAAATACAAATTACATGAGAGCTAAAAAAGATTTTGAAAATTACATGGTAACTAAAAATAAATTTTTAAATTACATAGAACACAAAATTTATTTTGTAATTTGCACCGAGTAGAAAAAGGAAATTGCAATTTGCACAACTTTTGGAAAAGTAACATGTGTTTTCATAACTTATAAAAAGTTAAATATTTTTTTCAAATTACAAGAAATGTTAACACCTTTTTTCATGATAGGATCAAATGCATTTTAATAAAATTCAGGATAAAAATCAATTTTGCCATAAATTTTTAATTAATTAAAATTTAATAAATAGATTAATTTTTTATCAAAATTTTGATAGTTTTAGGTTCAGTTCAAAAAAACTAGACATTTATTAAAAATTAAATTTCCACCATTTTTTATCCATTTTAAAAAAACCATGACAACATATCCTCCCTTATTAATTCTAAGGTCTCATTTTCAAGGTTCAAAAGAGATTCAACTCCCAAATTAACAATGGAAGAATCCACATTATCATCTAAAAAAAAGAGTTTCCTTTTGACCCCTCTTGTTTCCTTACTTTTCCTATTCTCTAGAATATGGGCAATGGCTTTCTTAAAATCCTTAGACTATATTTTGTATGTTTCCATAGGTTTTTTTTTATCTTCTTTATCTCTAAGCCCTTTGGTTTCCCCACCTCCTCAATCACCAATCGATTGTTAATCTAGGGCTTACCCCTTTGACAAGCAATAAGATGAGGGCCTGGTGAATGATTACATTTGATATTTCCCCCTAATAGGAATCCACATAGGATTAAATAGATATAAACATAAAAAGGATTAAAATATGTCCATTCAAGTCTCTATAACCCCTTCCCTATTAGGTCTTGGGTTCACCTTAGTCGTGACATCAAAGTTGAGATTTTACCATTCTTTTGGGGTTTTTTCCCACTTAACTTGGCTCTTGTATTTCTTACAAGTAATCCAAGTCAAATATTTACGGGGATTAAGGTTAAAAAGAGAGAGGATGTGATGGATCACCTCCTAAAAAAATTGATTACTTTTAGGAGATAAATCCAACTAATTTTCCTTTATTGTTTCCTAAATTCTAAGCTTCATAGAGTTAAGAATGCCTTATTTGTTTCTAAAAATGCAGTCATTCCTCTTCTTCAAAATGCCCCAAAAGACATGAGGTATTATGAACCTCCATAAGAACTTAAGAATTGGAATTTTCCAAGAGGATTCCACTACTGAATAAGATCCCAAATTGAGATGGGGTAGACCTAACCCAGATTGATTTTTTCCACAAAGAAGTTGAAAATATTGGTCCCAAACTAATAGTCCAATAATAAATGTTTGATTGATTATTATTCCTTTTTGTAAAGGTAAAATATGTTAGGAATTGGAAACCCTATTTTTTTAGATTTTAAATAGTAAGGATCTTATTTTTTTAGGATGCCAAAAGTGAAAATTTGACCTTAAGAACAAGGCATATGTCCTAGATTTTAAGCCATTGGACCCCATCACCACTATATTCCAGGTCAAGGATATAACTCAAGCTAACCAATTAAGCTTTAGAATCCTATTTATGCCAAATCGTCATTCCCTTTTTAGGACGGATGCCAATGGGAATACCCTTTAATTTCTTATTAAGGCTTGTTAGATCATGTAATGATATCCCCAAGGAAACTTCCCATTCAAGCTCCATCTAAACCAAATCACACTCATAATGGGTCTAGTCATAAAAAACATTAGCTATGATGGAGGAGATAAAATGGCCACTCATAACATTCTAATGATCCAAAAATATTAAAGGGAAATTGGATTTTTATGGGTCATCCCATATGTTGACGTTTCTACCATTAACAATAATCCATTTACTACATTTGCAAAGAAAATATCTACATTTAAGAATCCCTTTCTAAAATAAAGATCCATGGGGAAACCTCTTCCATTATAATATTATATTCCTCTCTTTTAGCTAGGTATTTGGACCTTATTGTGTTTGTCCACATGTGTTCTTCCTTCATTATTTTTCACCCCTACTTATCAATGAGGGCCCTATTCATGTTTTTAATCTTCCTCAGCCCTAAGCATCCCATACATTTTGATTTGCACTCCTTATTAGAGGATACCAAAGAAAGACTCTTCATTACCTGACCACAAGAATTTTCTTTGGATTTTCTATATTCTATCTGATATCTTAGAGAGTATGCTAAAAATATACATTTAGTAAACAAACATAACTTTAATGGATCTTTTGACCGACTAGATCTTATTGGCCTAAGATAGAAGACACCCTTCCATCTATCTAGATTATTTTTTAACCTATATAATAAGGAGTTACATTTATCTTCCTCCATCCTTCTCCTTCATAAGGGCATCCCTAAGTAGGAATATGGTATCTCCTAATGTTGGCATTCTAAAATTTTGGATATCTTAATTTGTAATAAAACCAGTGTAGAGACAAAAAAAAGAGAGAACTTCTAGAAATATTCACACATTACCATGACACCTCATAATTATTTAAAACTTATTTTATGGACTTAGCCTCTCTAACCAGTGCTTTTCCCATGACTAGAGTGTCATCAACAAATTGTTTGTGAGAGACAATATCCATTTGAGGGGAAAATTATAGACCATTATAGAATCTAAAAATTTCCTATCTATATCTTATAACATGATAATAAATAAATAAGGTGAAATGGGCTTGCCTTCCCTAATCCCCCTTTTAGTTTTAAAAAACTATTGGGAGATCCATTAAACATTATATATAATGTAAAATAAGATATGTGGTCCCCTATGATACTCTTAAATTTATGAGTAAACCCCACTTTTCCAAGGATTTTATCCATTAATTACCATCAATATTTCTCATAAGACTTATTCAGGTCAAGCTTGAGTAGCATTCTCATTATTTGAGAGTAGCTGATAGTTTGAATTACCTAATGGGATAGGATAATGCCATCAATAATCTACCTTACAACCTCAAAGGCCCCTTATTGTTCAAAGATAATTTTTGGTAGAAGAGGCTATACTATTCAAACCAAAGTTTTGGCATATGTCTTATAGATAGTGTTCTATAAGTTGGTCAACCTATAATATTTCAACTTATTGGACCCCATTTTCTTAAGAATAAAAAAAAAGAAGGTTTTATTAACCTCATTGATAACATTAACAACTATATAGAATATATCTACCACTATCATAACCTCATTCTCATTAATGTCCCAAAAATGTTGGAAGAATATAGGAGGAAACCTATCTGAACTAGGTGCCTTTTATCCTTCCATGGAGAATATGGAAAACTTAACTTTATCTGGTATTGGATATCTAAGAATTTATTGATTATCTTCATGGTTGATTGCATTGTGAAATACCACAAAGAATTCATTCTCACTATCTATGTGTGGTGATAGACTGTAAGAAATAAGTTTCTTAAAAAAAGAATACAATATCACATTTCATTTCCATTTTTTATCTAATTTTATGCCATTATACTTAATTAGTTCCTTTATCTTGACAACACATCTATTCTTATTTGCTGAAAGGTGAAAAAAATTTGTATTTATGTTCCCTTTTTTATCCATAATTTTATTGATTTAAATGTCTACATTAGGTTACTTATCTTGCTTCTAGAGTATGGAAGTGACATCGAAGATCCTTTTATTTTAGGATCATTCCTTCATTCACTCCCTTCAATTGCATTTCTATCTCAATTTTTTTAGACTATCTTCTATTTTATTATTTTGTTCAAAGACATTTCCAAACACTTCCTTGTTTCATATTTTCAATTTATGTGTTACAACCTTGAAATTTTAGGCTAAGACAAACATGTCTAATACCTAGACCTCCTCCCACAAACAAGTTATAATTGAATCATCTATCCCTAGGTAATGAAGCCACATATTATCAAACTAGAAAGGAATGTTTTTGATCTTGTTGACTTTTTATTCACAATACACAAATGGGTTATGGTCTAGGCCCACTCTTAGAAAAAATAAATATATACATACTCACCAATCACTATTTTTCAAATAATTATTCAACATATAATCATCAATTAAATTGAATTTATCTTAAATATATCTTTAAATAATCCTTTTAACAATTTTTCATCTAGAATCTAATGTAAGCTCTTTACACATCTACCTTCGAAAAAACATGTAATTTTTTTCATTCCTCTTAAAATTTTAAAATGTATATTATTACATGTCTTAATTATAATCTAATGTCATGGTGAACATTTGGATTTTAAAACTTATAAAATAAATTTAATATACATACATACATACATACATACATACATACATACATATATATATATATATATATATATATATATGTATGTATGTATGTATGTATGTATGTATGTATGTATATATATATATATATATATATATATATATATATATATATATATATATATATGTATGTATGTATGTATATATGTATATATATACATATATACATATATGTATATATATATATACATATATGTATATATATATACATATATATATATATATAGATACATATATATATGTATATATATACATATATACATATATGTATATATATATACATATATATATATATATATATATATATACACACACACACACACACACACACACACACACACACACACACACACACACACACACACACACACACACACACACACACACACACACACACATATATACATACATACATACATACATAGATATGTGTGTGTGTGTGTGTGTGTGTGTGTGTGTGTGTGTGTGTGTGTGTGTGTGTGTGTGTGTATGTTTGTATTTATTTATATATATACATACATATATAAATACATGAATGCATATATATATATATATATACACACACACACTAAATAGGATTTAAATTACATAGAAAAAATATTGATTTTATGTCTGACTTCTCTATAGAAAAATGAAATATTTTATGATTAATGATAATCTAAAATTTATTTTAGATAATTTTAATAAAATATTTGAAACTAAATATATATGTTTTAAAAATAAGTATGCACTTTTGATCAAAAGAGGGCCTAGATCCCCAAGTGATCATCTAGCACAAGTACTAGATTTACCAACAACAACCATAATTGGCCTAAGACTATTAACTAACAACCATAAACTACCTAATAATACCATCAATCACCATAACCAACCCAATAATATAAATGATCAGCCATAATTGGTCTCCAATAGCATACTAAGATTGGAACTTGGGTGGTGCTTGAAACAACCAAGTCACATTACCAACTCACCAAAATCTCATTGGTGAAATTAAATATTTTAATCCTTTATTAATATATTTAAAATAAATTATAAAATGTTAAAATATACATTATCTATATCATTAACACTCCCTCTCCCTCAATGTTTATTGGATGTAATTTTTCTTTCTTTTTAAGATACTTATATTAAAATTTTATAGTATGAAACAAAAAATAATAAATTACAAGATAAAGTCACACTTTAATATATATGTTTTAAGTTATAATTATATCGACACACACACATGCACGTGCATGCATGCACGCACGCACGCACACGCACACACACACGCGCACACACACACACACACACACACACACACACACACACACACACACACACACACACACACACACACACACACACACACACACACACACACACACACACACACACACACACACACACACACACACACACACACACACACACACAACCACAAAACAAATTATTTTCACATCTATTTCATGTGGGTGTATTTTTAATTACTAATATAACATTGTATTATATAGAACACATCTCAATAAATATCATTTTGGAATAGGAAGTTCTAAACTATTTGGTCTATTATGGTGGAACCCAAAAAAACTATTTTTGTTGGTGAATTTTTTACCAATGTCTCTTTATGGAAGAAATACTTATTAATATGGGGATATACTCTCCCAAATAAATTTTTTGTGTACATGCCATGTCTCAAAATAACATCTTTTGGTTTTGTGTTAAAGATCAGGATGTCTAGCAATGGATTCATTTCATTTTACACTTTTTCAGGCTGAATCCTTTTTCCTAAAACATTACCCTCTTAAGCAAAATCTTCTATATTTATTGCAAAATAAAATAAATTATGGAATGTTTTTTAAATTTAATTTAATTTTAATCTTTGTAAATATAGGAATGTATCTATATTTAGTGAAGGCTACTTAGATAATATCTTCCATATTGTTAAAAATCTATATGTTCTATCTAATGTGATGTTATAGATTCAAGTAAAATATGATAAATTTGGCCTCAAGGTTGAGTATATTTATACTCTTATGGTAATTATCCTTGCATGGTTATTATAGTACTTCATGAGGCTCCTCTTTATTTACAAAATAAATAAAATGAGTGGAGTGGTCATGGCCATAAGCATCAAAGGTGTCAAATCCACTCAAATTTTTCCACCCTTCCACCTCCTCCCCATCAAACATTATCTCCTCCTTAAGGAGATAGAGGGTGGACTTCACACCATGTTGATGTTAGTCACATTGGGCTTAGTATTCTACTTTGAGATGATCAAGGGAAGTTCCCTAGGCTATTACATATAGATATGTTTAACATTTAACATTTAAATGGTGTGGTAAAGGGTTAAGAATATATAAATAGTTCAAGCCCAATGTTGCTAAATAATATATATCATGATAATTATATGAAAATTTAGATAAATGAATATTCTAAATTAAAATACTAAGTTATGTTAGATATATAAAATATTTCAATTATTTTTAATAATAAAGAGAATTAATACTTAGTTGGATTTTAGTATGTATAGGTAGATCTAGACTAGAAAAGAGTGTAAAATATGTAGGATCGATATTCTATATCAATCATCACATTTTAGAAATTATACTTACACGGTTACATACACTACCATTGGATTTGGATACTATCATCAATGTTAGTGTCTGACTATGACACATGTGTGTAATATGGAATAATGACTAGATTTAGATGTGAAAAAATTCATTGTTATATGTTTTTTATCACCTTTTTAATGATTTACTCAGATACGGGATATAATTTGTCTCTCTTTGATGGTTGATCAAACCCTATATCTTCACCCTTCTTCACCCTTGGAATGAATCTAATAAAATGGGTTAGTGGGCTCATTATGTCAAATTGACCCCAAATACCCCTCTATTAATCAGAAATACCTACATAGCCTATACACCAAGGAGGGCCTCATATTTATGTATTTATCCTCTATGTGTGGAAACATGTGTGCATAAGGGTTAGATATACTATAAGATGATGCATGCAATAATTTATCTTATAACTTGACAAATATTACTCATGAGTTGATATTTTAATGTTTTAGACCTGTACTATGATTATTCCTATGTTTTATATGAAAATATGGATGAATAGGTTATAATAGATTAATTGTGTATTTTATTAATTTAGATTTAGTAGGTGTTTCTTGGTATTTTACAAATAAGGAATGATAAGGCTTAGACTTATGTTTAAACCACACCTTTTGAAAATATCTCGAGGTAGGGTTAATTAATAAAAATAGGCCAACTGATAGGTTTTGAAACATTTAAAATTTAGATGAGTTTTGGCAATTGGACACTAGATAATGATCATTACACTACCATCAGTGGTAGAGATCCTTTGTGGTCATTATTGTCTAAAAAGATAAAAAATATGTATGAATCTAAAAATAATTATTATATTTTAAACTTTGTGTATAGTGTAGGAGACTTGGGTAATCAAAATTATATGCATCAAAATAAGAGAAGTATTTAGGCACAGTGAGAAAGTGAATGTAATCCTTTCAATAACATGGATGTCTATAACTAAAGGGTAGAGCCTTTATTGATATTTTTCAAATGTAAAAGACTAATATGATACATCCCCATTTAATCAAGTAAATGAATAAGGATGAAATTACTAGTTTAAATCAAATAAATGCATACCTAGGTGTGTATAACATAACTTACCTTTATTTGATCCTACTTTGAGTAATTCATTGGTATATGACTTATAACCAAGAGAATGTTATAGTATAAATAAGTGAATATACTCTATAATTTTAAATTATTAAAATTCTTGAAAAGAAAGAGATTAAGGAAGGAGTACACCTTTGTGTCAATGCAACCATATTGTCTCTTAATGATTTGACTTGGTAAAAATGCTTCATTATGAATATTGGATCTTGAAAAGGTTTAAAAATGTTCCTTAGATATTTAAAGAGTGATATGGGAAGGTCTTATCCCCCAAATATAGTGTAAGGGTGAGTTGCGACATGGCTATTGAGATCATTAAATCTCAATTACACAACTCAAGTGTGAATATATAATCTGGTGAGGGCGAGTGATTTAGTCATCTCATCATATAAATATGGTGAGATTAAATGATTTAATCACTCCAATATATAAATATAGTGAGGTTGAATTATTTAATCACTTCAACCTATCAATTGAACTAATAATTATAGTAGAAAAGGCTTCATAATAATACATCTTAGTGTAATTGGTACATCCTAATGACTAGAATAATTGTTAAAGATTCTAATTTTTTTTGAAATATCATGAAATATTCACCTAGAATATGTGTTATCTTGAGTATATTATTTATAAATATTAAAAAATATATTTCAAATCTATGACAAATCAGTGTAATGTATAGGATTTTAACCCAAGTGTCTATTTGAGTCATGAAACTAAACTAGAGATTGTACAAGTTTGGAGGCCATGTATTTATGAAATTCCCCCCACTAAAATCTCAAGGTACTAATAAAGTGTATAAGTATGTAATTTTGGAGGTCATGCCTTTGTCACATGGCCCCAATGAGATATAGAAATTATGAAAACGTATAAGTGTGGAGGTGATGTCTTTATGGCATGCCCCCACTAAAATATAGAACTATGAAAAATATTGAGGTCATGATTATATGACATTCCCCCACTAATATTCCCTGATTTTAGGTGAGTAAAATATATTATAGAAGATACCTTACCTTAAAAGGATAAGGTAGTTATATAATCTATGTTTAAATCATGTAGCATATAGGAATAACATGTCAAAGTAGAAATATTAGTGAGGCTCATAGTATGTGAGCACATAAATTCCTAAGAGGCATGATATAGATCCTGGCAATGTCTAAAGAGTAATAATAGAAGTGTTGACCATTTTGACCACAAGTCCAAATGGGTCAACCCTCTATAGTTAAGACTTGATATGGGGATATAAAATAGTGTCATAGGGTGTGTTGTGGTTTATTTGATGTCACTTAATTCCATTCTAACCTTGGTAATTATCTAGTTTAGTCTTATGTCATTTGGAGTCATCTAAGGGGTTAAACCATGATGGCATGCCACACAAGAATGAATAGATCAGTTTGATTAAGCATTATAAAAGTGTGCTTAGAAAACCTTTCAATCTAAAAATATTACATGGAAATGATTATTTGGTGCCATGATTATAATCTACAAATTTCAAGTCCTAATGATCTTACTATCTCAAGATATAAGCTTTTAAAGTTGGACTAACAAAGATAGATGTACACAGGGGTGTCAAGTTCAGGCCTCATGAAATGACTATTTATATTCAAATGCTCCTAAGGTTTAAAAAAAGGTAAATAAGTGGAAATATCTTAGGTTTTTAGATCATGTCTAATTTCACATGGGTAATTAATGAGTCAAAAGGTACATGGGGCAGATCAATAGTGTGCATCCCTACATACAAGGTAGATCAATGATCAACTTTTGAAGATTAGGACCTAAGATAAGTGATGTAAATTTGATCATGAATATAAGACCTAATGGTGATCATAGGGTTAAGAGGTCAAAATATCTATATCAAACACAAACCTACCAAGTGGTAAAACATCATTCAATCAAAATAAGATCAACAACATGCATTGAGTCATGCAAATAAGATCCAATGGTGTGTATTGAGTTAAAGGTTCAAAGGATCCCGAGAAAGAATTTAATGTTACCAAATGTCTTAATATCATATTATTGAGTCATATATCAATGGTTTACATTTAAATTTAAATTGAAGAGACTCCAAAGGAGATAGATTAATTTTGACCAGAATCCAATTGGACAAGATGAGGCTACACATCCAAATGATGATAGGCATATTTTAAAATAGAATTATAGATGTGGAAAGGGAATGAAAAATATTAAGACATGTAGTATGAAAGGATTATGTAGTTAAGTAATCCCTCTAGACTCCTACACCACCATGAAAGCTCAATCGAGATCCAAGATAAATAGTGACTACTAAATGTGAAGAATGAAGTCCAAGAAACAAATGGATGAATGAAAATGGTAATTATAATTATATATAATATATCTAGTATCTAAGAAAATGTATATTACTTTCATAACATATGTATAAAATCTCATAATTTAGTTTCAAATACTTTAGGGATGATCCATGATGAAAGCAGTTTCATAGATGCTAGCTAAAGAGTCTCTACTCTATTTTAGAGAGTTTGTCATGGTTTATATGGAAATTTGTCTTAGGAGACATTCATGTTATATTTCACACTCCATTCTTATATAATTTATTTATTTATTATTCCTTAACATGTGGCATTTTGACCATTGAGCTTCTTTATAGAATTCTTTTCTCCTCAAGTTTTATAAGTAGCTACCATTTTGGCCTTTGTAAAATATAGCATACCATGTATGGCAAACCCATACTAGTTTTGACATTTTAATTTGAATTATAATAATAAATGAAATATAATTTTGAGTTCATATCTCATCTTTTTAAATTGTGTGAAGAGATGTATAGTGAATAGCTAAGTGAAATCAATCTATCCTTGCTTTCTCTCAGTCCTTCCATGTTTGATACAAGTGATTTTAGCCTAATAGGTCATATAAAGTGTAGTTAAGTGTAATAATTTGTCTTAAGTGTATAATGAGACTTAGTATCTACAACTGATCTATGGTTTTACTTGCCTTGGATAGTCTCCATACATCTAACCTTCATATTAAAACACTAATGATAATGAATTCTAAAACTCTTAGGCTAGTGTTGTAGGCATTGTTTCTTTATGAAATAATTACAATGGTCATGTGGAATACATCCTGGTTCATGACCATTTTAAAATAGTTTTATTTCATGTAACTTTTATCCCTTACTCCCCACAATAAAATAGTTATCATAAGTGAAATTACTTTAAGATATATTCAGGGAGCTAGCCCTTAAATCTAGAGGCTCACTTCCACCATAGGTACACCCACATACCTGAAAGTGTTCCCATGTTTACAAAACATAGAAGAGGCTTAAACACCATATTTTAGGGTGTAATATTTGGTGATAATATTTTTGGCATGCCTAGTGGGACCTATTATCTTCAAGATAATTTATCAAGGTTAATGTTGATCTTTATAACATCAATTGTAAATTGGTGTGTTACTTAGCATTTGGTGACTCAATCAAGGTAAAATTTGGTTAAACACCATTTTAATATTATAAAATTTCTCTCATAATTCATGGTTATCACTAGGTCATCCTCTAATAGAGTGCTCAACCCCATTAATGTACCTATTCATCTTAAACTTCCCCTTGAAGTCCAATATCCTCAGCGTAATTTTCCCTTTGGAGAGCTAGTATATTTTGATAAAGAGGAAGAAGTTGAATAAATTAAAGAGTTTAAATATTTTTAAGAATATATGGATAGACCTCATGCCTTCCCCACCTTCAATACTAAAATTCTAATTCACCTTCAAGTATGTGATGTTATTCTTCCTAATTCCATAAAAGGTGTACCCATATTTAATGATGAAAGTCATGGTATACCTAATGAAAACATTATGAATGTATCAAACTTGTGTAGCTTCCATAACATCACTCAAGAGAACATTAATATTAGACTCCTTTCCATGTCCCTTAGAGGGAAGGCTCTTGATTGGTATAGGATTCTAGAACGTAGATGCATTACATCATGGGATGAGTTTGGAGTTTTTTCGACCTCAAGATTTGGAAATGAAAGTGACCATTCCTCTCTCATACATCATCTCAATGTGATCAAGAGAGGATCCAAATAAATAATTCATGACTTTAATGAGAGGTTCCAAAAGGCTTGGTTTATATTTCCTCATCCTATGAGGCCACCTCATATTTTTGTTTTTCTTACCTACTTGAGATCTATTGGAACTAAAATTGCTATCATGCTTCAATCCATGGGTGGTTATACTCTTGTAAAAGCATATGAACTTGATACCAAAGCTTAAAATGGCCTCATCCAAGTTATAAGATTGTCTCATAAGGTTTATATGCCTCTATTGTCTCATACTTATGCTAATACTCCATAGGTGGCTCAATTTCCTAATGTCAATACCAAGCCTAAGACTATTCCTAAGAAGGTAGATAATGCCATGGACAAAGATGCATATATTTAATGGTTTGAAGCTAAGATTGGGAGAAGAAATATGCAAAAAGGTGAAAATCAGAATTCATATCCTTATCAATAACAATTTGGTTAGCAATATGGAAGAGGAAGAGGTCAATGGTGTCCTAATCCCAATAGGCCTATCAACACATATAATCCTAACTTTACCAATGTAGGAGAAATGGTACCGATGCATAATAATTTGGTAAAAGGAAAAGATTGAAAACAAGGCTAATTAATGGATGCTAATGAAGGCAAAAAACAAGTTTTTATTCCCCATGAAGAGTTAATCCACTCCTATCAATTGAAGATGAATTCATGATACAGACAAGTGAAGGTGGATAGCCTCAAGGATATATCTTCACTAACTTCCTAATTAAGGACACTTTTATGATTAGTCAAGGAACCTTTATTATAGATAACACTATATATAATAAAAGGACTTATATGGTGATAGTAATGTGCCTACAAGCTCACTCGATCCTCATCCAAAGCAACAAGGTATGGATACTGGTTTGGAAACCTCAAATAACTTTGTATATTTTCCAAATCAAAACATTGGAAGAACTATTCAAGGAACTATAACTCCTTATGCTCCAATCACTTTCTTGCCTCTAAGAATCCAATAAAAATTAGGTGTAGAGTAAAGAGTTACTATATGTTTCATTTTATTTTTTAGTTGCACGCTACAAAATTTTGTCCTCACATACTTTGGTCCGAGATGGTTAAGTTTTGAAATAGAGCACAGGCTCTATTTTCCTTTTGATTCATTTTTTATCTAAGTGTCAAAATCAAGTGAAAACTGACAAGTGTCATCATCTGAGGCATCTTTCATATTTTCTATGAGTTGGTCAGAATGTGCCACATATCTCATAGTGACTCAATAGAACGTGCTAAGTGTCAACATCTACAGTTTCATATCGGCACCCGTGTTTCATCTCTTTTCAGTGAAAGGTTTTAAAAAGCTAACTATTAGGATCAAGCAGAAAGCACCAAGTGGTAGTCATGGAAGGTCTCAATTTTACTTTTATAAAAGTGACGAAAGATGCCATGTACCCCAATAAAAGAAAGTGGAAGCCACCACATGTCACGATCTGAATTATCTTCATTTTTGCTTCACTGATATAACAAAGACCATGGTGGGTCTTAAGTGTTGTTTCTGAAGCAAGCAGAAACTACCAAGTGTCATTATCTATGTAAATATGAAATGAGACCCATTTGTTTCTATGGTATAAATAGAGTAAAGTGGAGACCACCACGTGTCATCTTTTGCAGGTTTCTAAAAAGGTAGATAAAAGAAGCAGAGACTACCACATAACCCTAGATAAGTAAAGTAGAGATTGCCATGTGTCCTTTAATGAAGCAGTAGAGATTGACACCTGTCCCTATGTCCCTTTTAAAGTTACTTGGGTAAGAAATGTTTTGGGTCTTATTTTATTTTAAGCTGTTGAAGTTTCAAGGAAGTGGATTGCAACAAGTGTCAAAGGTGGAACACTCTTGAGCAAAGACACAAAAGAGTATAAGTTATGTGGAAAGTGCCATGTGTCTTCGATAGGCACTATGGAACATGCCAAGTGTCATCCTCTAGTGTCTCCTAAAGTAATAATAAGGTTTTCAAGGAACTGGTTAAGTGTTACCTAGTGTTTAAGAGAAGGGACCATCTTGCAATCTATTTTAGCCAATGATCTGCTAGAAGACAAAGCATTTCAAAATCTATAAAATATCTTCTATTAAGACACTTCTAGTTCAGTTAGATTTCAGTTGGGCCACTAGATTGGGAATAAATAGACAATCTAGAGTGAATCCAAGGCTATAAATAAGGGTGCAAAGATCACTAGAAGGGAATTAGATACTAGAGAGAATTTTTTGAGAGAATTATTGTTAAGAGTTTAGACTTTTTGGAGCTGTGACTAGGAATATCATATGCTTTTGTTTTATCTTCTTAAGTTGGAAGGTTTATGTATCTGTGCATGTTTTTGTGCCTCTTATGTGACTGGAGAATTAATGAGAAGATTGAATCCTATGCCTTTGTTGATATTTTCTGTGTCATTACAAAAGTAGTTTAGGCTGTGTTGTCAAGAGTTTAGACTTTCTAGAGCTATGATTAGGAATGTCATTTGCCTTTGTCTCATTTTCTTGAGTTGAAAATTTTATATAACTGTGCATTTTTTTGTGCCTCTTATGTGACTAGAAAATTTAAATAAGAAGATTGAACCCTGTGCCTTTGTTGACATTTTTTGTATCACTGCAATAATAGTCTATGCTATGAGCCTCTATTTCTATTATTTCTATCTTTTACATTGATCATGCAGTTGTTTTCTCTTAAATGTAAATGAATCTTACATATAGTCTTACTTTGCTCAAGATTAAGGTTGAATTACATTTAGGTGCATCACCATAGTTAGATTTTATTTCTTGAATTTGTGTTTTTGTTAAAATTCATGTCCCTTTTCCTAGTACACACTTGATATAAAGAAGAACCAACTTCTCAAAAATTTGGAGGTTGTTTCAAGTCACAAGTCTCATAGCTTGAAACTTCCCATTGTTGGTGTTTAGAACAAGCGCAATTTTAAATCATCAATAGTTTTTGGCATGCTCAATGGGACCAATCTTGAAGTTTCTTTCAAGATCATATGAACTAGATAGCTATGAGGAGTCATAGCTATGGACCAATAACTAGATCACAATTTGCTACAAATCCAGGTATTCTTTTTCCACCTTTGGTAACTAGTCCAAGAAGAAGAGTCAACTAGTTTGTACCAATACCAAGAGCAAATATGGGAGCCCCTATACCCCCAAGAAATTATGCAAGCTGGAACACTGGTAGTCCCTTGATTCTCCCAATACCACCAGCCACTTGGGACCCTATCCCAGTGAATGCCTTAAAAGCTTTACCCAAATTTAGTGGGCAAGACTTTAAAACACCTAAGGAACATCTTCAAGATGTATTAGATGGTTATACTATACATGTTGTCACACAGCAAAATGTGGCCATAAGATTATTAGCAGCTTATTTTAAAGGGAAGGTTGTAGAATGGTATCGATCTTTGACCCCAAATACCATATCTACATGGGATCAGCTTAGAGATCTTTTCTTTAAAATATTTGAAGAGAAAGGTGATAAGTCTTCTTTTTTATAACAATTAATTACCATTCAAAGGGCACCACAAGAAGCCATGACTGACTTCAATTCTAGATTTCAAAAGACTTGGGAAAGAATCTTTGCATAGCTAGACCATTACCAATTATGGCTATAGTATTTTATCTTAAGGCTTTGAATTTAGATATATCTATTATGATTGATTCACTTGGAGGACACACTTTGCCTAAGGCTTATGACTATGCGGTCAGAGCTGAGAATAATTTGATAGATGATAGAAAGTTACCCCTAAGGCCTCCCATACCCATGTTCCCACAAATTTCATTACCATTACCTAAAGAAGCCCCTAAATCTATATCCCCACCTGTGTTTATGTACACCTATCCTCAATCATCTGCTAAAGAAATTGTCCTGACTCAGTCATCTAAGCTGGATGATATCAAAAATAACCTAAGGATATTTTCTAATGAGCTGATCAATATAAAAAGATAGTAGAATAATTTCCCTAAGCCTCCATATCAAGGCTATCAAGGAAACAGATTTTCATCTCAGCCAAACCAATATCAGGGTCTTCCAAGACAAACTAACCATTAGCTAGCAAACTAATTGGTTGCAGTCCCCACACCCTCATAGACTATTCCTCCCAATTCAAATAGGGAGATTGTTCCAATGCAAAATAACTATGTGGATAACACTAATGCCTGGTGTTTCCCTTGCAATAATGCTTATACACCTAGAGATTGTCTTATGGGTAATTTACAACAAAAGGTGGCAGAGCAAAGAAGAATGGATGGTCAGTTTTCAAGTTCCAGTGATAATCAAGCCTACCAGTCTTTTGGTATGCATAATTTAGTCCTAGTGGCTCAAATGTAATGGATGTCCTTGAAATAAGAGGAATAAATAGCCCTAAAACATGCTTTGTTCTCATGGGTTGAAGATGAAGAATCATTTTTCTTAAATGAAGCATCTACCTCCAAAAAACTAGTGGTGCAATTTGATTATTACACCAGATCAAAGAGAAGGATGGTGGAATAGCCTAAGGTTATAAATAGTCAAGTCATGGAGAATTCTCCATTTCAAGGACAAAGAAACATAGCTGTCAGACAAGAAGTGCCTCAGCTGATGCATAATCAAGGGATTCCTACAAAAATTCAAGAAAAAATAAGATATCCTTATTTTCAAAGAACTCAGACTTTGGGACCAATAAATGTGGTGGATCAATTGAAGAAGACTCCAGTACAAGTATCAATATGGGATATAGTGGCTATTCTTGAATAGAAGACACTACTACAAAAAGATTTATTAGGCCAAGTAGTGCCTAAAGGTATTGTTATCAAAGGACTTGCTGAAAAAAAAAAGCTCAAAGATACAATTCATCCACAGACAACAGCCCTAGTGAATAATACAACAGAGGTAAGCAAATCCAAACTGGATCCCTTCTATTTAACTTTGATAGTGGGTAAGAAACTACTACATAATGTAATGATTGATTCAAGGGCTAGTACTACAGTAATGCCCAAGCAGATAGTTGATGCCTTATAAATTAAGTATGAACCACTCACTAAAAGAATCATATAGCTAAATGGAAAAGTAGTAAAAACAATAGGGAGAATTAAACAACTCCAATTACAATTATATGTTTGTCCCAATATAACTATAAATCAAGATGTAGTAGTGATAGATATACCTCCTATTTTTGGCTTATGTTTATCAAGAGACTTTACAGCCAAGATAGGAGGATATATGTCCCTTGATTGGTCTCACCTCATTTTAAGAACTAAATATGGTTTAAAGATGAATATATTATCTGAGCCATTATATAAGGATCATATCACCAATGAACCAACTGCAAAGTTAGAGGCAACCCATGCTATGATGAATAAAGAAGAAAGGGTTTTTGTCAAGGAGCTAGGTGAATGGACTGGATATAATCATGAAGAAGAAAATGATCATTTATTAGCTATGATGCAAAGTGATCCATATATAAATTATGATTCTATTGGTCTGGGCACTTATGTTATACTTGATGAAGATCATAAAATCCCAAATGTTTTAGAAGAAGAAAAGTTAAAAGATGCCACTTCTATCAATCCTCAGGTCTCTCAACATGAATTCAACATTCTGAGTGAGAAGTCATAAGTGTATGCCTTAATATTTGATGATGAAGAAATAATTTTTGACTTTCTTCTTACTTTTCAAGATAATGAGGAAGAGCATGAACATTTCCTTGATCATGATTTAAACGATTTGTTTGAAATCATTGGATCAGGTTATACTATTTTTTAGGGAAGCTATGAGCCGGTTGTAGAGGAACAAGATAGCATTGAGACTCAATTACATATGCAAAATTATTTCACTCTTTCAAAATTATCCTTTCAAGAGGTTGTTAATTTTGAAGTCATGAAAGAGGATGATCATGCAATAAAACTAGAGTTTAAAGTAGGAGTTAAGTCAATAAATGATATATGTAAAAAGGCTTTTGTTGATGAGTAAATAGTCATTAACTTCTTGATAAGACATACCAATATCAAGATCTAGTATTTGATGAGCTTCCAAATATAAGAAGAGTCTATATATGTTAGAAGCAGGTTTGACTCAGACTCACCCAAATGCAGGTCAAACACCATGGCATACAACGAAAGCAAGTCATCAGAGCTATATCGAATGCAAACACTTGTTAGGCAGTATAAGCTAGCTTGTCATGAAAGAGATTTTATAAATTATTTTGTTGTAGGAGGGAGATAAAGATACTATGTATTATAGTTAGATAGTTTCCCCTTTTCATATTGCTTTTGTTTTCCCATTTTGTTTTCCCACTTTTATTTTAAATAAGTGTTCTTTGAACACGTAGTCAGCAGCTCAGAATTTTCAAAAAATTTAAAATTCTCCAATACATTGAATGTCTCCCAAATATTTAGAAATCCCTAAGGTACCTTGTGCTACCACTTGCATAACATGTCTATCTCACTATTCCATAAAGATTGAGTAGGATCTACTAACGGTTATCCAAGTTTAATACCATTTTGAGACTTGATAGGTCAATAAATACCTCTTAGCAAGAATTAAAGCTTACAAGTTCTTAAACATTCTTGCATCTATGAAAATATCCTAATACTTGCATTTTTAGTGCTTAGTAAACTTGCTTTTGTGAAAGTGTTTCTATTTTGCAAAAGTTCATACAAATTATTATAGAAAAGACATAGAGATGGAGGGGGCACAATCTTCACAACAAGGAGCTAGGATGTATGAATCCCTTGATAAGTTTATTGCAAGTAAGTCATATGCTTCAGCTCCCACATAGCCATTGAAGACCTATCCATGAACAAATATTCCTAAATTTGGTCAAGCAAGTGACCCAATGAAAATAAAAGATTATGCAGATGGCATCATGGACCCAATTCTTTAGAGAGCTAGTAGCAAAACTATTAAAGAAGGGGCACATCAAAGGTGTCTACAGAGGGCCAAAGTAGGGAAATATGAAACATTTGCCATGAGGATATGGACTTCATAGCTAGCACAATTTATTTTCCTAGCTGTGTATCCATGCCTTGACCTTGTCGAATTATGTGTAGACTTGTTTCATGCACCTTCATGCACCATTCAATGAGGTCCATTAATGGTGCATATTACACCAAAAGCTATCAGGGATATCTTATCCCTGTATCATGATATTATAGCTACATTTCCCACTATTTCAAAAATGAAAAGAACGTGGGCAAACATCAATACCCAATTAAGGTTCTTGAGATCTGAATTACAAATGGGCGATGATGACACTACGGTCCCCACACTCCCTACAGCAAGAGCCCAATTCACATAGGCTAGCCAAGATGCATTGTCTATGATGGCTTTCATCTTTGGCATGAAAGATGATATGGTAGTTTATGCAGAACAAATGGCTATCCTCTTTAGGCTGAAGACCATTGACAAAACTCAAGAGTATTGGCTTGACTTTTTTAAACAAATTGCTTTCTTAATGGTAGAACAACTGGCCCATTTCAAATCAAAGGAGTGCTCAATTATTCTTCTTATTTGTTCCATCTCATGCTTTTTTATAACTCTAACCTCTTTGCCCAACATATGTATCTTAATATGTATGACCCAAATTTTGATCTCCAAAGGACCATTCCTGTGTCTGCATGGACACACATTTTGTCAAAGACTAGTGACCCATATGAATTCTGGGAATTATTTGTCACCCCTACTTTTTGCCACCTCAATCCCAAACTAGTTATGAATAGATTATTCCTAATTGTTTCAAATCTTTTGGCCAGTTGCCCAATTCCTTGTGTTTTCTATTGTGGATCCCACCATACCATTATAAGAGTCCATGGTTTTTATGGGGAACCAATATTGCTACCTAAGATTTTGACTCTTAGGTTAGCATTCCTAGAGATCACAGGCAGGTATCCATAGTTGACAATGAATTTGGTTCTGGGAAGAGGAAAAGAAAAATGTATGACCTCCCATGGATGACAACCAACATGGTTTTGGAAACCAGAGACGTTGAAGTTGTGTTTCTCAAAAAGCTAGCCTTTTTGGGTTTCCTTTTAATAGAGGACATATGGGTTTATGAACCAAATAGTTTCATAACTTCCTTGATAAGAACTAATAGAGTCACAACCAGAATCACACATGAGGGCTGCCCTTTTTGGGAAACTAGGAAAAATCCTAGGGAAGACACTCGTAGATTTTATGTTGAGTTAACAAGCTTGCCCCTTCCACAAAATAGACCCTAGGAAACATTCAATGTTAAGTAGAGGGATTATGATCCTAAAGTCAGAATGACTTCTAGCTTAAGGAGGACATTAAAGAATAAAGATTGTGATACTGAGAAAATAGAGGCCTATTAGAAATATAGGCAAGAAATTTGTTAAACAACCCATTCTTTCAGGAATGTAAACATAGATAAGAGATGGGAAGAACTATGAGATGAGTGCCATCTCTCCCTTGTATCTAGCCCAAAAACAAGTAATTTGCCAACATTAGGTGAAGAGCAAGAAGCTAGGGCTGGGTCAAGCCAAAAGTTACAAGCCTTAGAACAAGCTACAACTATAATAATTGTATCAATTTGGCCCTAATCTCTCAGCATCATGGAAAAGAAAAAGAGTGTGGTGCCTACACCACCACCAGCTTCCCCATCAACAATAGTTATAGACATTCCTAGTTCTCCATAATAAGTAGATGTGGAAGGAAAAAGAACATAGCCAAAAGAAGAGACACCCAATAAATGAAAGAGGGTGTAGTTTTAATTTGATTTAGAAGAGGAGACAAACACCCCATAGTGCTAATTATAGGGTACTATAATTACTCCTCAAGTAAGTATTATTCCTCCCTCTCCTTCTCAGTCTATTTCTTCTCCTATTGGCATGATGATTTCATCTAGCCAAATGACATCTTTTGCCACTTTTGCCATTCCCATTTCTCACTTTTCCCCATCTGTGCCACCTCAGGCTTTAACATTACCTCATTTCTCCCCCCTTTATTCCCATGAAACTTTCCCCTCAGATTGTCCATAGCTAACATTTGGCTATTCAATATGGTTTACCACAGGGACATCCTTTTGTGGGTGGGCACATTGCCTCTCCTTCTACCTTCCAGACCCAAGCAGATGCTACTAAGAAGGTAAGGGAAGCCCAAAGAGAGAAAAAGAAGATAAAGGAAAATAAAGCATTGGCTACACCCCATCTATAGTCACAATTTGACCCCATCTAATAGGAATTGATGGTGACTCATTTGTCACCAAATGTAATAAAGCTAATTGAGCAGATGCAGCCAGAGGATTACATGATGAATGTGGTGGCCATCGACATGTCCCTCTTCAAGCCATAGGACAAAATTGAGCTACTGACTGAATCCACTTCTGTAGTTATTGAAGACTACTTGAAGATATCAAGGAGGCTATAGAAGATAGAAGCTGAGCTAGCCAAGGAAAAGGCAAACTGTAATAGTTTGACCTCAGAGATCAATAGAAAAGACAATGAAATAGAGAATCTAAACAAATAGCTACAAGATACTATTTCTCTTTAGACTCACTAGGCAGTTTAGGCCCAAAATGATTCTTTAAAAGTAGGGCTCACACAGGTAAAAGATGTGATGATAACCATAAGGCATGAAAAGGTAGCATTGCAAGGAAAATGCAAGGAACACCTGTAAGTTACCCGATTGTAACAAAAGTTGCTAGCTGAATAGAATAATACTATAGCTATATGAGTCTAATTTCAAGTAGAGCAATAGAGAGTAACACAATTAACACTAGAATTGGCCAATAGGCCAAGGAATGTCAGAGTATTAAGTCTGGTAAAGGAGCTATATGAATCCATATGGAAGAGAATCTCTTTAGAGATTATTCAGCTTAGACCTTCTTTTGCCTTCTTGATAAATACACAAAAATTATGCAAAAAGGTGGAGAGTTTAGTTGTAAACACTCTAGCTATAGTCTCTGGGAGAGTAATGGATTCAATAATGTTACTACAAAAGTTTTATGATGTAATGGATGCAACATTGTTATCAGTAGGAATCAATGACATAATGGTTACTACCAAGTGGGTAAATGAGGTTCTCAGTTGCAATTCCATAGCCATCACTTACAGAGAGCTTTTAGATGTCATGAAGGAAGGAATCAATTAAATGCAACAACATGTTTAAGATCTAGTATAATTAGGTCTTCCTTCTCCATTTCTTGATGACAATACCATGCTGATGGTAGATGAAATTAAACCTTTGATGTTGGCCAAATAGAATGATCAAACAATTTTCCAAGATCTAAGGGATGATTCATCAGTCATTGAAGTAGAAGCTGTCTTGGTTCTTGTTTCCCAGCTTGAATTCAAATTGAAGGCTATGGTTCAAATTTTGAAATTTTTTTCACACAAGGATATAATTAACCTTGATTTAGCCTTCAATGAATTTTAGAATAAGCAAGGGTTATCTAATGATGAGTGGTTTGCCTACCAGATAACATTGTTGAAGCTGTGATTTTGAAATTTTAATCTAGCGGGAGTTGTCGTTTCTTTTTGAGTAGGCTCAAAAGTCCTTGGGGTCACCAATAACTGTAGAGTAAATATTTACTCTACATTTCATTCTATTTTTTACTCACACGTCACAAAAAATTTTCCTCTCATACTTTGGTTTGAGATGGCAAAGTTTTGAAACAGAGCACGAGCTCTATTTTCCTTTTGATTCATTTTTTATCTATGTGTCAAAATCAAGCAGACACTAACAAGTGTCATCATCTAAGGCATCTTTCATATTTTCTATGAGCTGGTTAGAATGTGCCATGTATCTCATAGTGGCTCACCAAAACATGCCAAGTGTCAGCATCCATAGTTTCATATTGGCACCCATGTTTGATCTCTTTTCAATGAAAGGTTTTAACAAGCTAAGTATCAGGATCATGTAGAAAGCACCAAGTGACAGTCATAAAAGGTCTCAATTTTGATTTTATAAAAGTGATAGAAGATGTGACGTACCCTAGCAAAAGAGAGTGGAAGCCACCATGTGTCGTGATCTGAATTATCTTCATTTTTTCTTCACTGATATAGCAAAGACCATGGTGGGTCTTAAGTATTGTTTTTGAATCAAGTAGAAGCTACCAAGTGTCATTGTCTATGTAAATATGAAATAAGATCCATTTGTTTCTATGGTATAAATAGAGTAAAGTAGAGACCACCATGTGTCATCTTCCACAGGTTTCTAAAAAGATAGCTAAAAGAAGCAGAGACTACGACATAACCCTAGATAAGTAAAGCAGAGATTGCCATGTGTCCTTTAATGAAGCAGCAAAGATTGACACCTGTCCCTATGTCCCTTATAAATTTTCTTAGGTAAAAAATACTGTGGGTCTTATTTTCTTTTAAGCTGTTGAAGTTTTGAGGAAGTGGATTATGACAAGTGTCAAAGGCGGAACACTCCTAAGCAAAGACACAAAAGAGTATAAGTTATGTGTAAAGTGCCATGCGTCTTCGATAGGCACTATGGAACACACCAAGTGTCATCCTTTAGTGTCTCCTAAAGTAATAAGAAGGTTTTAAAGAAATTGGCTAAGTGTTACCTAGCATTTAAGAGAAGGGAGTGTCATGCAATCTATTTCAGCCCATGATCTGCTAGAAGACAAAGCATTTTAAAATCTATTAAATATCTTCTGTTAAGACACTTCTAGTTTGGTTAGATTTTAGTTGGGCCATTAGATTGGGAAAAAATAGACAATCTGGAGTGAATCCAAGGCTATAAATAAGGGTCTAGAGATCACCATAAGGGAATCAGATACTAGAGAGAATTTTTTGAGAGAATTATTGTTAAGAGTTTAGACTTTTTGGAGCTATGACTAGGAATATCATATGCTTTTGTTTTATCTTCTTAAGTTGGAAGGTTTATGTAACTGTGCATGTTTCTATGCCTCTTATGTGACTAGAGAATTAATGAGAGGATTGAATCCTATGCCTTTATTGATATTTTTTGTGTCATTGCAAAAGTAGTCTAGGTTGTGTCGTCAAGAGTTTAGACTTTCTAGAGCTGTGATTAGGAATGTCATTTGCCTTTGTCTCATTTTCTTGAGTTGAAAAGTTTATATAACTGTGCATGTTTCTATGCCTCTTATGTGACTAGAAAATTTAAATAAGAAGATTGAACCCTGTGCCTTTGTTGATATTTTTTGTATCACTGTAAAAGTAGTCTATACTGTGAGCCTCTATTTCTATTATTTCCATATTTTACATTGATCATGCACTTGTTTTCTCTTAAATGTAAATGAATTTTACATATAGTCTCACTGTGCTCAAGATTAAGGTCAAATTACATGTAGGCACATCACCATAGTTATATTTTCTTATCCTTTTTCCCAGTATACACTCAATATAAAGAAGAACCAACTTCTCAAAAATTTGGAGGTTGTTTCAAGTTGCAAGTCTCACAGCTTGAAACTTCCCATTGTTAGTGTTTAGAACAAGCACAATTTGAAATCATCAATAGTAGTTATGGCTTCTTTAAACACTTTATATTCATTGAAGAGTAATAAAACATCCATTTCACTTTGGGATGTTCTTTATATACCTGGTCAAAAGAGCTCTTACAAAAATAGTTATCTACTATCCCTACTAGTGTCCCTCCATCAAATTAAATTCATGATCATGTTAATTTTTAGAAATATCCTAACACTATTTTTGAACCATATACTAGGGATAAGAAATCTCCACCATTCAATCTCACTTTCATAGTGGGTGACAAATTGGTCCATAACTACATAGCTGATAGTGGAGCTTCTACTTTATTCATGTCCAAAGTGGTAGCTAATAAATTAGATAAATTAGACCTAAAGTATGAGCTTCATTGCAAAGGATTTCTCCATATATATGGTACACCTACTAAAATTATAATACTAATAAAAAACTTTAAGGTTTTCTTGCATTATTGTCCTAGTTTTCATATCCTTCAAAATATAGTTGTTGTTGACCTCCCAGCTCACTTTGCATTTTGACTATCAAAGGAATTTGCAGCTAATACAGGTGGCTATCTCCCAGCTGATTGCTTTTTCTTTGATTTTAAAATAAGATATGTAACTAAATTAACCGTAAGGATTTAGCCTCTTGTAACATTTCATATTGAGCCCTACATTGAGATAAGTTCTAATTTGAATTTTGTTATTCATGAAGAGAAAGATTCTATTATAGGTAATGGTACTTATTCCAAGCTTGAAGGAATTTCTAATTTATTTCTTAATGAATATGTTACCAATGCTTATGATCATGATCATTATATATTTATGGAGGAAACTGATGTAGGAGTATATTGTATACATGATGAAGGAATACTGACACCTCTACTTACCAAAGAAGAACATGAAGATGATGAGATGTGGAAGATGTTTTTAAAAGTTCAAGAAGTATAATTAATGTAGGATTTGGTGTTATGATGGTATCTCATCTAAAAAACAATACTATGCTTCATATAGATTCCATTTTATTTGTACTTGTAATGTGGCTGAGTACAAAGGTTTAATTCATGGCCTTCAATGGGCAAGGAAAAAGGGAATAAAGAACTTGAAAGTATATGAATATAGTGAATTTGTTGTTCATTATGTTATGAATGTGTTTTATACCAAGAATCCTTTGATTAAGCTATATAATCATAGGTTATGGTATTTGCTTGAATACTTCAATGCATCAACATAAAATGAGTCCCAAGGGAGCAAAATTATCATGCAGATATACTACATGCCATGGGAGATCAATTTGATACTCCAACTAAAATAAAGTAATATGGGAAGAAATCTCACATCAAGATCATTATTATACATTTTTTACTTGATAATTAAATGTATTTACAATTGTTTGATCATGACAAACACATTGCATGCTTCCTACAAAATGAGGCTGAGTTTTCTTCAAGGAATCAAAAGAGACTCCAAAAATAATTTGGTGATCAGATTGGGTATCTAAAGACAAATAAGATACCTAAGGGTGTGGTGATCTTATAAAGTATCTTCAATTAAAATGATCAAAAGAAGAAATTAAAAGTATGTCTAGAAAAGAGGATAACTATGACATAGTCTTGATCTTCAAAGATAGACTCCTCAAACTAGGTAAGGTATGTTCTACATTAGAGAAGTAAGCATATATTGAGTTATGTAAAAATATTCATGATATATTTTCTTGGAAATATAACGAACCCAAAGGATTTTATCTTATCCTAGAACACCATACCATTGGATTGGAACCTAGAATTAAACCAACTAGATAGAAACAAAGACCTATCAATCCCAAGGTTGAGTAACTCATGAGGTTAGAGCTCACTAAAATCCTTAAATCTAAAATAATCTTTCCTATCAAGGATTCAACAAGGGTAGCTAACCTTGTGCCTATTATAAATAATAATGGGGAGATAAGACTTCTTGTGGACTTCAAAGATCTTAATAGGGTGTCACTTAAAGATCATCATACTCTATAATCAATGGAACATATTTTACAAGGTGTTTTAGGATATCAATGTTTTTCTCTCTTTGATGGATATTCAGGTTATAATAAGATTATTTTGAATGAGGATGATCAGTTTAAGACAAAATTCACTACTAAATTGGGGGGGGGGCTTTTTATTATATAAATATGCCATTTGGTTTGTCCAATGCTGGTGTTACCTTTCAAATAAAAATAGACATGGCCTTCAAGGGTTTCATCAATGAAATGTTATTGTTTTATCTAGATGATATAAATGTGTTTTATACATATGATAATGAACATATGAAACACTTGAGACAAGTGTTTTAAATATGTAGGTAGTATAGAGTATCTCCTCATCCAAAAAAATGCATGTTTGTTATCTATGAAGGTAAGCTCTTAGGACACATTAATTCTAATGATGGTTTAGTTATTGATCATAAGAGGATATAGTCTATATTAGGCCTATCATTTCCATTACATAATAAAGGTATCCAAATTTTCTTAGGTAAGATAATTTTTTTAGGGATATTCATACTTCGTTTTACACCTATGGTGAAACCTATCATATCCATGCAAAAATGAATCAGGTCTTTTCTTAGACTAAGGAAGGTAAGAATAGTTTTGAAGACATTAAGAAATAAATTACAAAATATCCCACTCTTTTGAATCCTAAATTTTCTAAATAATTCATGTTTTATTCATTTACTAACCTTGACACTATCTCAGCTATGTTAATGCAAAGGAATGATGAGGGTGTAGGGTAACCAATTGAATTCTTTAGTCAAGGTTTAGAAGATTTTAAAATCATGTATACCTTTTTTGAGAAGCAAGTCCTTGCTATTGTGATAAGAATAAATAATTTTAGACATATGGTTTCCAAAAATAAAATTTGTGTTATGGTCTCTCATCCTAGTACCAAAAAGTTTCTTTTGAGCAAAGACCTTAGTGAGAAGAGTGCAGGGTGGATTACTAAGGTAATAGAATATGATGTTGATATCAAAGTAATAAATTTGATAAGAGGTAAGTGCTTTTGTAAACATCTAGCTTTATATTTTCATGAGTCCAAAGAAGAGGTTATAATCAATCATGATCACCCCCAACTAGATGTCTCATTACATATACAGAGTTAGACACAAGATGTGATCAGATTTCTTCAAAGTGGTTAATATACTAATGATATGAGTAGATCCTAAAGGAGATATTTTAGATTTCAAGATATTCCATTTTCCTTGTAAATGGTGTGATTTTTAGAAAAGATACTAATGGTGTATTATTGAGGTGCATTGACAATGACCAATTTGGAGTGTTTCTTGAGAAGTTATATGATGGAATAGTAGGAGGTCATTTATCCCCAAGAACCACACTCACCAACATCATGAGGGTAGGATATTATTGGCCTAACCTCTTCAAAGACTACCATGACTAGGTGAGAAGGTGTGTATAATGTGTTTTATTTGTGGGAAAATAGAATTTTGAATCTCTTCCTTTGAAGCCTATCTAAGTGGATCAACCTTTCATGTATTGGGGTCTTCATTTCATTAGCATGATAAACCCCCCATCAAGTATTGGTCATAAATGGCTACTCACAAAAACTGATTACATTAAAAGGTGGGATGAGGCAGTAGCACTGAATTAAACTAGTGATAATGTTATCTTGGAGTTCTATGAGAGAATCATAACATGGTTTGACACTCCTTATACTATTATTTTAGACAATGCTCTTGCTTTTATGGATGCTGAGATAACTTATTAGGAAAATAATAATGGCATATTCTCAATTAATTCATTTAACTATTACCCTCAAGGTAATGGTTTGGTTGAATCTACTAGCAATAATTTGATTAGAATCATCAAGAGAACATTGGAGAATAACCAAAGAGCTTGGCACACCAAATTAAAGATAGCCTTATGGGCTAATAGGATAACTCCCAAGAGGTCAATAACGAATTATCCATTTATGCTTCTCTATGGAAGAGAGGCTAGGTTGAACATATCTTAAGAGATACCTACCTTAGAGTTGGTACATCGAATAGAGTTGCTTAAAAACACTCCAATAGAGGTGAGATTGACTGAATTAATGAAGCTGTAAGAGATTAGAGATAAGGCTCATCAAAGTATGGAACATGACCAAGTATTAAAGAAGAGGTATTTTAATAAGAAGGAAACTCCAAGATAATTTCAATAAGTTGACATAGTATTGAAGTGGGATTAATATAGATCAAGACCAAGGAGGCATACCAAATTTGACACCCTATAACGTGGAACATATGTCATCATCAAGTGGAAGAAAAGTAATTATTTCAAATTAGCAAGGATGAATGGAGAAGAGTTTCATATCCCTATGAGTGAGGTAAACTTGAAACAATAATATTGAGGAGTAAATATTAGTTTTTTAAATAGTAGATTTTGTGTGTGTTTGGTTTCAGTTGTGTGCATTGTGTTCCCTAAGTTTTCTAGTTGAACACCTGTGTGTTTTTGATTTATGTCTTGTTCTTGTTATTTTTTGTTGTTTGGTGTGTTTTTATAAGGTAATTTATGTCTAAAACCTATGTATAAGTTGATCCATATCCCTATGGATAGGTTTAGGCAACATGTTTTGGCATAACTAGCATACAACCCTTGAGAAATCACTAAGAATGTTGACCATTTTGACCACAAGTCAAAATTGGTCAACCCCCTTATAGTCAAGAATTGATATGGGGATATAACCTAGTGTCATAGAGTGTGTTGTATTATATTTTATGCATTTAATTCCATTATAACCTTGGTCATGATATAATTTAGTCTTATGTCATTTGGAGTCATATAAGGGGTCAGATCATCATGGCATGTCACATAGGAATGAACAGATCAATTTGCGTATGAATTTTACAAGTGTGATTAGAAAAATTTTAAGTCCAAAAATACTACGTTTAAATTATGTTTTTTGTGCCAATATCATCCTATATAAATTTTTTGTGTCTTGATGATCTTACTATCTCAAGATATAAGCATGTAGAGTTAGACTAGCAGAGATAGACGTGCACACAAATGTTAATTTCAGGGCTCATGAAATGACCATTTGGATTGAAATGATACTAAGGTTTAATGTAGGTTAAATAAGTGGAAATATACCAAGTTTTCATATAATATCTAATGGCATGCATGTTGTCAATGAGTCAAAAGGTCTTTAGGGTAAATCAATGATGTATGTTCATACATATAAAGCAAATCAATGATCTATGTTTAAATAATGGGACTTAAGATCAATGGAATGTATTTGATAATGAAAATAATATATAATGGTGAGAATGAGGTTAATAGTTTAAAATATATAAAATAAATGCAAAGCTACCAAGTGGCAAAACATTATTTAAACAAGTTAAGATCAATGACATGCATTGAGTCATGCAGATAAGATATAACGATGCACATTGAGTTAAAGGGTCAAAGGACCATAAGAAAGAATTAAATGATATAAAATGTCATAATATTGGATGCTTGGGTCACATATCAATGCTTTATGTTTAAAGTTAAATAAAAGAGACTCTAGAGGAGATTGATAGAGCTATTTTGACTAGATTCTAGATGGACAAGATCAAACTATGTGTCCAAATGATGATAGACATATTTTAAATTGAATGATAAAAATGGAAAAATAATAAAAAATAGGTAACCATGTAGGATAAAATTATTTTTTATTGAAGCAATTGATTTATATTCATACACTACTATAAAATCTCAATCAAGATCCAAGATAAATAGTGATTACCAAATGTGAAGAATGAAGTCCAAGAGACAAATAGATGATTGTAGATAGTAAAGACAAGTTTCTATAAGATATATAGTAGCTAGGAAAATTTATATGAATATAATATCATATGTTTTGACTCTCTTAATTTATTTTCAAATGTTGGAGAGATGATCTACGATGAAGGCAATTCCACATAGGTTAGATGAAGAGTCTTTACATAATTTTGGAGAGTTTGTCATAGTTTATATGGACATTTATATTAAGAGACATTGATGGTATATTTTAAATTCCATTTCCTTGTAATGTAATTGGTTCTCATGCCTTGACATGTGGCATTATGACCGTTGAGCTTTATTACTACATTCTTTTCTCCTCCTTCTCCAGTTCTATAAGTAGCTACCATTTTGGCTTTTGTAAAATATACCACACCATTTATGGTGAAACCCTAATAGTTTTTACATTGTAATTTGCCTTATAATAAAAAATTCAATCTATTTTGATTTCATATCTCATATGTTTAAAGTGTGTGAAGAGATGTATAATGAATAGCTAAGTGATATCAATATATCCTTTCTTTCTCTTAGTCCTTCCATGTCTGATGCAAGTTATTTCAACCTAGTAGGTCATATGAAGTGTACTTAAGTGTATGAATAAGTATTAAGTGTATAATGAGACTTAGTATTTATAACCGATAAATGGTTTTGCTTACCTTGGATAGTCTTCATGCATCTCACCTTCATATTAAAACACTAATGCTAGTGCATTTTGAACTCTTATGCTAGTATTGTAGGCACTATTTATTTGTGAAATAATTATAATGGTCATGTATAAGACATCTTGGTTCATCACCCTTTTATAATAGGTTTATTTCATGCAACTTATATCCCTTCTCCCCATAAGTAAATAGTTAGCATAGATTAAAGTACCTCAAGATATATTCATGGAGAAAACCCTTAAATCTAGAGGCTCACTTCCACCATAGGTACATAGAAAAACCTGAAAATTTTCCCATGTTTAGCAAATCTAGAAGATGATTTAACACACTATTATATGGTGTAATATTTTGTGACAACAATAAGATCAATAAATAATCAAATACACACATAAGATCATTTAGTTTAATGCAAAATAATGGCACAAGGAGACATCATACAAGGGTCATGATCCAATGTCACATAATTTAAAATTAATGACATGTTTAAATTTCTAATCCACATGGAATGACATATTAAAATTTATAATCAACATACAATGCCACAAGGGTCAAAAATCAAGGAACATATTCAAATGTTTCACAAGCAAGACAATATCAAGTAACATAATATACTCAAGAAAGTGAAAAATAGATAAAGCATAAATAACCAATATAAGTATATACTACTAGTCCCTACATATATGTGTTAAAAATAATGTTATATAACATAACATATCAATTACACTATGATAAATATGAGAATGGATATATACATGTGTACACATTATTATGTAAGCTCAAACTTGATAATGTAGAATTGATCATAAAGGATATGTAACTTGTATCAATTGTGATCAAATAAGTAGAGAATCCCAATGTATTATATGATTTAGGTAGAGGAAAGGTCCAACATATGGAAGTGTATATATCATGTGTGTGTATATGCATGTATCACACTAAAATATGTAAGAAATACATGTATATATAATTATGAAATTATGTGATATCTACTAACAAAAATAAAAAGCATAGATGCCAAGGATAATAAACATGGTAATGTTGAATGTTTTTTATATTTTTCAATTTATTTGAATGTTTTTCTATTTTATTTTAATATTGTAGTTTTTTGTAGTTTTGGAATATTTTGGAAAGAACATGATATCTTATGATCCCAGTCAATGGATGATCATAGGTATCTCCTAACTCATATTATTATATATCAAATTGGTGGTACTATCAAGGGGCATACATAGGTGCCATAATTTGATTTTTAAAATATGTGGCTTTCAATGTGTGGGTAATTAAACTTTATGGTTGTGAAGAAACAATAAAATGAGTAGTGATTGGTGGAATCCATCATTGAGTGATTTGTGGTATCTTTGGATTACTATTAATTGGAACATGTTTAGTTTCTATAGGTAACTAATTATGTTGTGTAGGAGTATATGAGTATTCTATGTAATCTAATGTATATCTTTGGTGTAAATGAATCTCAAGTAAGGGTTACCTGTAAAATGGGATTGCCTATTACTTACCATTTTTTGGAGGATTTACATTATTAGGTTTGATAATTAGTTGTCTTGGAATAAAATTATCATATACAAGTGAATGTTCATTTGTAATATTAGAAATGACTACCATATTGGTATGAATGTGTTTAATATACCCATGCATTGTGGAAGGTATTGTGTGGAGTTTATGTAACCAAGTTCATCCCAAAAACATATCAAATAATATTATATATGGTATAACTAAAAAGGTGGTAACCATATGTGTTGGACCAAATTTGTAAATGTAAATAAATCTCACCAATAATATGATGTAATATTCCATCAGATACTCTAATAGTTTTGGTCAAAGGATATAAATAATCAATTATATATATATATATATATAATATGTATGTAACATCATAATACATATGTTTTAAATATAACCATTATAAATAATAACACTATTTATAAGTTTATGGTTAAGGTATTCTCAAAGAGTTAATTGATGAAGACCGAATTCATCATCTAGTATTTCTCTATCATCAAATTTAATAGATGCTCTCCAAACCATATGATGTATCATGTGTGTATAAGTTCCTTTAATAACATATAATTGGTGCCTATAATTTAATTTAGGGTGATGTGAATTTTATTCCATTTACATTTATGGATATTTCTTATAATGATCTTGTAAATGATTGTTAACTATTCTCTAATTCTAGGGATCACTAAGTTGTGAACCTAAATCCTTCAGAGGATCATCAAAGGTAATATTTTGTTCATCAATAAGGTCTTGGATATTATGATTCAAGGCATAAATTTTTTTAATTTAATTATTAGGGCCTTAGTAATATTCACAATATTTATTAACACCATATCCTTTGGGTATAGGTTTACTCATATCAACCTTTATGGAATAATGAAGAGATATGAGATGACACTACACATGCTTCTAAAGTAAAGAAACTAGAGACATAGGTAATCATATAAATTGTATCTTAGGTGAATTAGATAATATGTGTCAATTAGGTTATTTTGACACTATGTTAACCATTTTCGTTATTTCCTCTTTAGGTTCTATAGGTTTTACCTTGTACCTTGGTTTGATATGAAACTTGGTATTGGATGTAGTCAGTGTGTTTCTGCATACTTAATCTTGTTCAATTAAACTTAAGTTACATTCATGATCTTAAAAAATATGGAATAAATCATCAAAAAAAATTAAAAAGTTTAAAATAAATGGACTCATGTAAAGGGGAAGAAATAATTTCTTTAAAATGTCTATAAGTTCTTTATCTTCCATTGGATTTATTCTTTTGGACAACATTATTTTATATCTTACAACATATTCATTAATAGGTTCATTGGTTCCTTATTTGATATTTAAAATTGATCATATGACATATTTCCAATGATGCTACTAGAGAAATGTTCTAGGAATTTGTTGAACACACCTATCTACTAAGAGGGGAGGGGGTGAATAAGTAGATCTCAAAAAGTATATTACTTACAACTTTCAAGATGAATGTTAATCAAATGAAAAAACTTAAATAAATCAAAGAGAGATATCTCATGAAAATAATCACAACACATAACACATGATTTATACATGGAAACCCAAAGGGAAAAACCATGGTGAGAATGCTTCTAAAAAATAATATTCTAATCTAGCCTTGCAAATTTATCTCACTGACTAAACATCACTGGTTACATCTAAGGACACACATCCCAAGTAGACACTAATCCCCTATTTTAAGAGCACCAACTCTAAGGAAGAACCCACTCCATATTCTAATCATCCACTAAGTTTAATCTAATGTCACTGACCAAATAGACATATATAATTAAAATTAATTACTTATATTCATAACATGATCCAAATTTATGTTCTTTATTACATGTTTAGTTTGCAACTACTCATTTCTCATTGAACACACTCTTGTGTGATCTTCACTCTTTTTACACCCTCTCTCTATCTCTAAACTTATATATTTGATTATATGATATTTTAAAATTCTACCATCATACCTCCATGCTCATATGAGTCTCATATATCTTCATCTATAGCGTGACTCTTCTCATTCCAAAATGATAATAACTATTTGTCTTTCTTTCTCTTCATCTCCTAGGATTTTCACATCAATATATAGAAGACTTCAAAAGAATAACCATTTTTATAAGAAGAATTGATTCATTTCCTTAACTCATCACAACATAATTTTTTAAATAACTTACATTTTCAATTTCTTGAAGATGCATGACTTATCCTTAAGCAATCCACCTTTTGTTAGAATTTTGACAATGCATTACTTCATCAGGTTCTTGAATATGCATGACTCACTCTTTAATAAACCCTTATTTTGATAGGTCTTCTAATATTCATTAATTCATTGGGCTCTTGAATATTTATTACTTCAAATTGTCTTGATCATTAAACTTCAACACTTTGGCTTCATCTCAATTTCTTTAGCATTTATGTTTTGCTTCCCACTGATCGATTTCTTCAAAATTACTTGATCTTTAACATGCATTGATCCATTAAGAATATCCTACATTACTTCACACTTAACCTTTAACAAAGTTTCAAGTGACCTTTCTTCTTCATACAAATTATTTCCATCTTTTTGTTAAGGGCTCTTTGAGACAATTTCTTTGAAAGAATTATTGCAGATAATTTCTCTAAAAGAATTGTTACAGACAATTTCCCTAAAAGAATTATTGTGGACAATTTCCACAAAATAATTATGCAAGTTCCCTTTGGATTTTATTTAAAGGTCCATATACCCTTCAACCTTTTTGAAAATATTCCTTCACCATTTTTTCAAGTGTCTACATATCCTTGACAATTGGTTTGAAAGAATTCACCAATGTCTTCTTCCAAAAAATGTCCTTTGAGACTACTGCAACATACCCTTCAAAATTTTTATTTTAGGTCACTTGTCCCTCGATACTTTGAAAATGTACCCTTTGAAATTTGTTTTATATCCCTTGTCCTTTAGCACTTTGAAAATGTTCCCTTTAGTACTTTTATTTTGGATCACTTGTTCTTTGGCATTTTAAAATGATCACTTAAGAACTTTTATTTTGGATCACTTGTCCTTCGACACTTTGCAAATGTTCCCTTTAGAAATTTCATTTTGGATCACTTGTCCTTTTACATTTTTCAAATGATCCCTTCAAAATCTTTGAATAGTCCACTTGCCCTTTGGAATTTTTGTAAGGTACCCTTTAGGAGGTTTGTAAGAGTCCACTTGCCCTTTAGACTTTTTCAAGGTACCCTTCAAGAATTTTGTAAGGGACCACCTACCCTTAGAAAATGTTGTCACAAACATTTTGTCTGATAGAGACTTAATCCATTTTTCTAAAAGAATTATCCACTATGGGTTCTTCAAAAAGCATTACTTATAAAAATTAAATAAGTAAAGATGTTCTGAAAACCTAATCAACTCCACTAGACAAATTTAGATTCTTTACACTACTTGACTTATTAACCATGAAAGAAGTTCAGTCACTTGATAAACCTAATTCAGTCTAACTTCACCTAGTCAGGTTCTCGACATTTATTTTCTCATGAAACTTTATAATTCGAAGAAAATAGAGTTCCCATGCCTAATTTGCATTGTCTTGACTTAGTAGGGTTCTCTACATTGCTTTACCTATGAAATTTTATAAGTAAAATCACATGAAGTTCCTAAACCTGAATTACTCCACAAGTACATAGACTTGACAAACCAAAATTACTTTGTAAATGCAAAAGATTCTTAAATTCATCATCACTATGACTTTATCATTAATGTTTGTACGTTTGACATCAATGACATTCATGACACTCTCAAATTGATAACAATATCCCCCATTGCCATTGATGGAAAAAATCTCTACAAGAATAGACAATCCCCCTTTCTTTGATTCTTTGTCCTATTTTGCATCTATGTCTTTCTCTTTTCTCCCCATTTTAGATTAATAACAAAGCATCTTCTACGAATATGTCAACCAGCCTCCCCTAAAATACACTTATTTAGGTACTTCACTATTTCTAAACCTTAGACCTATCATACTAGAATAAGATAATAGCATCCCTTCCTTAGGCCATAATACATTTGCCTAACCTCTTCTTATGCTAGGAGTTAGTGATGTTCCTTTTATATTCTCCTTAGAACTATTCTTGGTCACTAGGAACTAGTGATGTGGTGTAGGAGCTACCACTCCCAACTGATGTCTTAGATATTCAAATTGGTCCTTAGGCAAAGGTTTAGTGAATATATCCATAATTTGGTTTTTTTTGGAATATATTCCATTATGACTTCTTGATCACCAACCTTTTGTCTCAAAAAGTGATACTTAATTGATATATGCTTTGTCTTGGAGTGCATCACTAGATTCTTGGATATATTTATAACACTCGAATTGTCACACAAAATGAGAATTGGTCCTTTGAAGTCTAATTCAATATATTTTATTGAATACTTCATACACAACACTTAATACAACATGCTACTAATGGAACATATTATACTTCTATTGTAGATAGTGTAACTTACACTTTTTTTTACTCAGCCATGAAACAAGTTTGTTATTAAGGAAGAATGCACCACTAGTGATTCTTATATCATCTGTGCTTCATGCCCAATTAGCATCTATGTATTTTGACAAATTGAAATCATCAATTTATGGTTACCATAATCCATAGTTTATTGTGCCTTTGATATATCTAAAGATTCTCTTTACTACATTTACATGTGTTTCTTTTGGAGCAACCTAAATTATAGCAACTATGCATATAGCTTGCATGATTTTTAGTCTTGTTGTAGTAATATATAACAAACTACCAATAATTGACCTATAAAAATTATGGTTCACTTTAAGCGATTCATTACTCTTGCTCAACTTACATCTAGTTATCATGGGAGTGCTAACTAGTCTACTATCCTCCATACTAAATTTTTTGAGCATCTCCTTCACATACATGGTCTGCGATATAAATATTTATTATTTAGATTACATAACCTATAGACCAAGAAAAAATGAAAGTTTTCCTAGCATGGACATTTCAAACTCCTTTTGTATTTGATTTGCAAATTCTTTGCACATATTATTGTTGCTATCACCAAAAATAATGTCATCAACATAGACAACTATGATCAACATATGTCCATTTTTAGACTTAACACACAAATTACTTTTATAACATCCTTTGATAAATCTTTGTTACTACAAATACTGATCCAGCCTTAAATACCATGCTCTTGATGCCTATTTTAGACCACACAGCGCCTTTTTCAATTTTCAAACATAGTCTTCCTTATATGTCAATTGAAAACCTTTAGGTTATTCAATATAAACTTATTTAATCAATATTCCATTCAAGAAAGTTGACTTAACATCCATTTTATAGAATTTAAACTTTTTAAAGAGTGAGAATGCTAAAAACATTTTGATATCTTCTAATCTTGCCACTGGGGCAAATGTCTCCTCAAAGTCTATTCCTTCTACCTGAGCATATCCCTTATAAACAAGTCTAGCTTTGTTTATCAAAATAAATCCATCTTAATTCAACTTGTTTTTAAAAACCCATTTTGTGCCTATGGCATTCTTGTCTATGGGTCTTGAAACTAGATGCCAGGTTTTGTTCTTTTCTATTTGACTTAGTTCCTTACTCATGGAATTTTGCCAATTCTCATCTTTGTTAGCTTCAATATAATTTTGGGCTTAATTTCAAATAATAGAGTGAAACTTACTTGTTATTTGCTTGTTTTAGTTCATCTCCTTGTTTAAGCTCCTTCTTTCATGTCTCCAATGATCTACTCCTTAGGATGATCCTTTCAAAAAACTTTGGGGGTGCCTTTTCAATCCTTTTCACCTCTTATTCTTCATCTTCTAACATTTCATTCTCATCTTCTTCTTTCAGCTCTTCAATACTGATCTCCTTCATTGGTTCAATATCTTCTTTGAAGATGTATTCTAATTTAACATGAATGATTTCCACTAGTTTATGGAATATTTTTTAATATAAAACATAAGATTTTCTATGAGTGGAATAACCAAGGAATATTCCCTCATCACTATGTGACTCAAAACTACCTAGCTTTTTCTCCTTCCTTCGAATGTAGCATTTGATTCCAAACACTTTGAAGTACTTGACCAAGACATGATTTACATACCACAGTTCATGTAGAGTCTTATCACTATTCAACCTCAATTGAACTTAGGTCAAAATTTATATATTTGTTTGAGCTACCTCTCTCTAATAGCTGTCAAGTAGGTTGGCTTCTTTTAACATTATTCTAGCCATTTCCTTGATAGTCTTGTTCTTCCTTTCAACCATTACATTTTCCTATGGAGTTATTATGGATAAGTAATGTATTTTTAATTACATTATTCTCATAGGACTCAATGAATTAATTTAATGTGAATTCACCACCTTTGTCAGAGCTAAGGCATTTAATATTTCTACTAATCTCATTTTAAACCATGGCTCTAAATTTTTTGAATCTCTCAAAGGGTTCAAAATTGTCCTTTAAGAAGGTTACCCATGTCATTCTATTATAATCATCTAAAAACAACATGAAGTAATACACTCTTTTGGAGCCTCTTGCCTTGGTTGGTCCACAAAGATAAGCATGAACTATCTGTAAAGGCTTTGTAGTTGCACATTCTTTAGTTAGAAATGAGACCCTAGTATGTTTATCAAGTTGCCACTTTATACATGTGTCTACAGGATTGGTTATTTTGGTTATGTGTCTTACACACTAATTATAACTTAATTGAATTAAATTATCAAAGTTAACATGGCCCATCCTTTTTTGCCATAACTAGCTCTCATCAATCTTTATCATGAGATAATTTGTATTATTCACTTCAACCAGAGTATATATATTACTCTCAGTCCTTTTTACATATGTAACATTTTTTATAGACCTTTTTAATTGACAACCTTTATCATCAAATATGAATTTATAGCCATTTTCACACATTTGATTTAAACTCAACAAATTATGTTTTAGTCTTTTAATATACAGAACATCATGTGTAGGAATCTTTCCATCAATGTGTACAGTTCCTTTGCCTCTAATTTTGATTACAGTATTATCTCCCAAGATGAGAATCCCTTATTTACATCAGCGTAAATTTGTGAACTTACTCTTGTCCCCTATCATGTGATTTGAGTAGCCATTATCTATGACCCTTAGATTTTTCTCTTTAGTATGTAGTGTTTTTTGAGAAATCATAAACTGATTCTTCTATTTCCATATCTCCTTGGGATTCTTAACTGTACTTATCTTTGTTGTGTCATTGATTTGTGAGTCTTTATTCACTTTAATATTCTCAACACTTTTTGCATTGTTATATATAATAAGATTTTTCTACAATACTCTGCTATATGCCCAAAATTATTACAGTTGTAACCTAAAACATCTAGATCTAGAAAAGTAACAAATGAATTCTTACTTAAGAAGCTTATCCTTTTCTTAGGTACAAATTTACAATGAATTATTTTATGGCCAAATTGATTATAGCTATAACTATAACCATAAAATGATGAGGAATACCTTGTTATCATTTTCCTTTGGGGATATAAAGGATATCTTCTTAACTCTATCTTCTTCACGTTCTTTGCTGTTATGTTGATTTTCATAGTAGCAACCTTTGTCTTTGTAGGAATAAAGTTATTAATTTTCTTCTTCTCTTTAGGAATGTGATTTTCTTCTTTTTTGATTCCTGATTCTGCTACAACCTGGAAATTTCTATACAAATTCCTAATTATACTCAATATGAGACTCTTGCCTTTCTCATACCCAAGTCCTATTTTTATTTGAAGAGATTTTATGAGCTGATCATCTCATCTAATACTGTAGATCCTCCTTTTAGTTTGAGACCTCTATCAATTTATCCTTTGGCCTTTTTAATTTTTTCTCTTAGGTCCATGATTTTTTCCTCCATTTTAAGGTTTTTTAAGGACTTTGCTTGCAAATAAATTTTGACCACATCCTCTATCCTCTTTGCCTCCTCAACTTGGGTCTTCAAACTCATTATAATTTGATCTAATTCCTCATTTATTTTATTCAATTTCTCAAACTCTTTTTGACTAAGCTTATTTTGTTTAGAATTTTCCTTTATAAACTTGTCTATTTATTTTAGAGCACAAATGAGTTCACATTTCAGATTTACTTATCCTCCCTCTTCTTCATAATCATCTAAGCCCTCTTGTTCTTGACATAAATAAGTTGATTGAGAACACATGAATAACACTTCATTTTATTTGGCCATAAAAGCACTATCATGCTCATCACCTGAACTACTATTGTCATAAAAAATGTCACTATCTTATTTTGAGTATAACCTCTTTTTATTCTTATAGAAAATTTTATTCTTCTTGGGATAATAAGATTTATCTTTCTGATTTTTCTTAGATAAATCAGAATCATCTTTCCTTTTATGTGGACATCTAGTAGCAAAGTGACCTATATTTCCATAATTAAAACATTTGAAAGGTAACTTACCTTTGTATTTGCCTGAGACCTTCTTCAATTATCTAATGAAATTGGCTTCTATATCATCAAATCCTCATATTCAAAATTAGGAGTTTCTTCTTCTTCTACCTGATTATAAAATTTAAAAGCAACTTCCATCTTGGATGACTCAACATCTCCCAGCCTCATCTCATATGCAGTGAAAGTTCCATTCAACTCATCTACTATGAGCTTGTTTAGATATCTTGTTTCTTCAATGGAATTTTTTTTATAATCATACTTTGTTGCCAGAGATATTAAAACCTTTTTGAGAATGAGTGATTCATCCATTGTCTCTCCAAGTCCTCTCATTGTATTTACAATCTCATCTACCCTAAGAAGATAGTCTACAATCTTCTCTGTCTCATTCATCTTAAGACTCTAAAACTATCCCTTATGTGTTTGAAGCTTGGCTCATTTTACTCTATCATCTCCTTCATATATGCTCTTTAATTTGACCCATATGCATTTTTCACTTTGACATTGCATCAATTTGATAAACTCACTATTTGACAATCCATAGAGAATAACATTCTTTACTTTGGAATTATTTTCACATGCATTATTCATTGCTTGATTAGTAGGAAAAATAGTAAGGGGTGTGTATCCATTCTCAATATACATCCAAACATTAAATCCTAAAGAGGTCAAATACGCTTCTATCCTTATGCACCAAAAAACATAGTTAGTCCCATCAAACAAAGGTGCCTTATTTGATGGCATTCCTTCCTGACTTGTCATTTTGTGTTTAAAATCCAAGATTCAACAAAGCTAAATAAGCTTCTCACTAGGAACCTATGGCTCTAATACCAATTATTAAACACACTTATCTACTTAAGGGGGTGAATCAGTAAATCTCAAAAACTAGACTACTTACAACTTTCAAGATGAATGTTAAACAAATGGAAAAACTTAAATAAATCAAAGAGAGATATCTCATGAAATGAAGCACAACACATAACACATGATTTAAATGTGAAAACCCAAACGAAAAAATCATAGTGAGAATGCTACTAGAAACTACTCTTATAATCTATCCTCACAAAATTTGTCTCATTAGTTGAACCTCACTGGTAACATTTAAGGACACCCATCCCAAGGAGACAACAATCCCCTATTTTAAGTGCACCAACTCTAGGGAAGCACCCACTCCCTATTCTAAGAAAAAAATTAGTTTAATCTAATGGCACTAATCAAATAGACATTTACAATTCAAATTAATAACTTAGATTCACAAAAGAATCCAAAACTTTTTTCTTTAATGCATGTCTAGTCTACAACTACTCATTTCTCATTCAACACACTCTTGTGTGATCTTCACTCTTTCTACAGCTTTTCTCTATCTCTAAACTTATCTATTTGATTTTATGATATTCTAAAATTCTACCATTATACCTCCATGCCCATATGAGTCTCATATATATGCATCTATAGTTTGACTCTTCTCACTTCAAAATGAAAATAACTATTTTTATTTCTTTCTCTTCATCTCTTTAGAATTTTTCATCAATCAAGATTTCATCTTCATCTCTTTAGAATTATGCATCAATAAATCTTGATTTCAACGTTTCAAATATATAGAAGACTTCAGAAGAATAATCATTTTTACAAGAAGAACCGATTCATTTCCTTCACTCATCATGTTAAACTTTTGTAATTGACTTACTTTGTTAGGTTTTTGAAGATGCATGACTTATCCTTAAGTAATCAACCTTTTGTTAGATTTTTGATAATGCAATAATTCATCAAGTTCTTGAAGATACATGACTCACTCTTTAAGTAACCCTCCTTTTGTCGAGTCTTTGAGTATGCATTAATTCAACAAGTTCTTGAAGACGTATTACTTCAAACTAGCTTGATCATTAAACTTTAGCACATTGGCTTCATATCAATTTCTTCAACATTTATGTTTTGTTTCCATTTCATTGATATCTTAAAACTTGATTGATCTTTAACCTATCTTGACCCTTTGAGAATGCCCTACATGACTTCACACTTACCCTTCATTAAATTTTCAAGTGACCTTTCTTCTTCAAATAAATTATTATGAGGTTTTTGTCAAGGGCTCTTCGGGATAATTTATCAAAAATAATTATTGTAGACAATTTCCTTGAAATAATTATTGCAGATAATTTCCTCAAAAGAATTATTGTAGACAATTTCCTAGAAAACATTGTTCAAGTTCCCTTCAACATTTTTGTAAAGGTCCATATACGCTTCAACCTTTTTAAAAATATCCCTTTAGCATTTTCTCAAGTGTCTACATATCCTTGAAATTTTTTTTGAAAGAATTCATCAATGTCTTCTTCCCAAAAATATCCTTCAAAACTACTACAACATACCCTTAAAAACTTTTGTTTTAGGTCACTTATCCTTCGGTACTTTGTAAATGTACTCTTCAAGACATTTGTTTTGGATCACTTGTCCTTTGATACTTTGCAAATGTTCCCTTTGGAACTTTTATTTTGGATCACTTGTCCTTCAACATTTTTGAAATGATCATTTCAAAAATTTTGTTTTGGATCACTTGTCCTTCAGCACTTTACAAATGTTCCCTTTAGAACTTTTGTTTTGGATCACTTGTCATTCAACATTTTTTAAATGATCCCTTCGAAAGCTTTGAATAGTCCACTTGCCCTTAAGACTTTTTAAAAGGTACCCTTCAGGCTTTTTGCAAGAGTCCACTTACCCTCCAGACTTTTTTTAAGGTACCCTTTGGGACTTTTTCAAGGGTCCACTTGCCCTTTGGAAATTTTGTCATGGACATTTTGTCTGACATAGACTTAAAAAATTTTATTGAAAGAATATCTACTATGGGTTATTACCAAAGCTTTACATATAAAAATGAAATAAGTAAAGATGTTATGAAAACCTTATCAACTCCACTAGATAAATTTAGATTCTTTACACTGCTTGACTTATAAACCATGAAAGAAGTTAAGTCACTTGATTAAATTGATTCACTCTGACTTCACCTAGTTGGGTTATCTACATTGATTTCTCATGAAACTTTATAATTTGAATCAAATAGAGTTCACATGCCTGATTTGCATTGTATTGACCCAGTTGGGTTCTCTACATTTCTTTACTTATGAAATTTTATAAGTCAAAGCACATGAAGTTTGCAAACCTAAATTACTTTAGAAGTACACAAACTTGACAAACCCAAATTACTTTGGAAATTTAAAATATTATTAAGTTCATCATCACTATGGATTTATCATTAATTTTTGTACATTTGACATCAATGACAAATCATGACAATCTCAAATTTCCAATAGAACTAATTTCCTAGAGGCATGAATTCTCTCACTGATTGGAGTGGTGAATCATATAAGCATCATAAATTATAGTATTTTAGTCTCTTTGGAAATAGTTTTGTCAAAATTTTATTTTTGGATGCATAATCAATACATGACAAATAAAAGATTAGAGATGTTATTTAGGACCACTTTTTCCATTATAAAATGTATAAATGGGTGAAATAAAACTATTTGGAAAAGGGTGCATAGATATTTTAGGTGTAAGAAGATTATATAAGATATGTTACAAGAAAATAGAATAAGGTGATTTTATATAATTTTTCTCAATGTTGGTAAGCCTAGATTGATTTTTTTTTTTAAATTTTACAAGATCTTATACATTTTGATCACTATGTTTTGAAGTTTAAGAAGTCACCAAATGGTATGAAAACATGGTTTGAGTTGATATGGCAATTAAATTAGTAACTTAGTTAACATTATATTGGTTATTAATAGCCAAATGGGCTATCATATGCCATTACATCTCAAAACTTTCTTACTAGGCCTCTTTATCTTTGTCGATGTCCTTTTGTAGGGTATTATTTTAGTTAAAGCTTGTATTGTAATGGTGAGATGTGGTGTTGTTATTTGTAGTGATTAATGACTTCTAGGATGGTACAACATAGAGAGTCAGTTAAAACACCTAATTTTCTCATAAATATCCTAAATATGATCATTAAAAGAGTGTTTGGAGAGATTAAGGTAAGTTTTATTAGTTTAAGCTAGTGTATTAGGGGTTATGGTCTCTTTGAAAAATAAATGTCATGAAATACCCATGCTATTGAGAAGGATCAAGTGAATTTTTAATGTATAACATGTTTTCAAGATTCTTAAGGGTGATTTTAAGTTTAAAATTATGATTTTAAGGTTAACCCATTTTTCATTGGTTCATGAAGGATGAGAGGTATCATGTTAAATAATTTTAGGGTATTTTGAATAACCCTATGCGTTTCCATTCCATTTTAATAGTTTAGAGTTTTATTGCATGTGTTTTATGAATCATCTTAAGAAGTTGACAACCTATTAAACCCTTATAAAACAACTCCTCAATTTCCTTCCCTAAGTAACATATCTAAGTTTTTTGGATGTATGAGAAGGATTAGAATAATTTTTTATGATAAATAATAATCTTTAAAATACAAAATGAAATAGGCAAACCATGGATCATTCATCTAGTACCAAAAACATCATGTTTGATAGTGGATGCAAGTACAATCAAGTTTCTTAAGAGTGTGGATTATTTTCCAACATGAGAGATATTGTAAGTGTAAATGAATTATAAAAATTAAAAAAATTAATTTTAATCTCTTAAACCATCTCCAATCCAAAAATTATATGCATGAATAAAATGAAGTGTGTAGCCACTAGTTTGTCAATGTTGAAAAGTGCATGTTGAGGGTCAATTGATATATTTGAGATTTTTAGGTCTTGGAAGAAATGTATATTATATGATATTAATTTTTAATAGTCTCTCATATATCATTTCATGTTTCCCCATACTTTATTTCATTTCTTAAATAAGTTTCTAAAATTATTTTAAATACATAGGACTGAGTGAAAAGGGGTAGAGTCCAAAAAGGCAAGTATATTTGATGTTTATTGAGTAATCATTATATAATAGGTTTTGTAAATAATTAAGTAATTTTAGGAGATGCTAATAAAAACATAAAATGGATTGGTTAACTCTCCATGGTCATCCTGGATAAGCAATTGTAGGTAATCGACCATGAAGGCCATTGAGTAACTAAACAAGGTTTTAGGTGTGAACAAACAAATATAGGACTAAAAAAATGAGGATTATAGTACATTATAAATATTATTTAATTAATGTAACATACCTTTAAAAATATCAACAAGTGGTTATTGACACCAACCTCTTCTAGGATCAGTTTGTAGGTAAGAAAGGAGAGATCAAGATCATGTTGAAATCTTGGCCATCAAGAAAAATATTATGATTGGAACATAAATTAAGGTTTATATAATATTAATTATTGTTAATAACCATATTAAAATTAACAATAAAATATTTATACGTGTTAAAAAATAGATTCACTCTAAGTACAAATTTTTGGTGAGTTTGAAGCTTGGAATGTGAAGTTATAGGTTTGCACAACAACCCATAAAAGTGAAAGCTTCTATTGTAAATTTGAATTTAAAATTATAAATAATGGTATTAATAAAAATTATTAAGTTATATGAAATTTATTAGAGTCCTGAATAATCCTTTATATGAGGAAATCATGCAAAGAATAGTCATTCTCAAGTATGAAAGAAAAAGAAAACTAGAGACCTAACATTACCATTTAAAGTTAATCTTTAATAAACCAATAAGGATTGGTTTATTATTTTTGTGAATGAATTAAAAAATAATAATATTAATTTTAAATATATACCTAAAGGAACCTTTAATTATAATACATTTCCAAAATCCATCAAACCTATTCATGAGCCTTGTAGAAGTTCTTTTGAACTATTTCAAGTTTCTTGTCAAATAATGAGATGGAAGGGATAAATATTTAGTTGAAAATAATGTATGAGGTTAATTTAAGGTGTTATATTACTTTAATTAAAAAATTTAAATGTTTTCACTTCTTTTTAGGAAGAGAAACCAGTCAAGCAGATGCACTATCAAGCCTTGATAGGGTGATAAGCCTTAAAGAGATCACATGGATGCAAGTACAAATATGAATAAAACATGTAGGTTTTGAGTTTAATTTGAATAATGAGGGATATTTCAAGGTATAATAAAGATCAAATAATATTTATATTATTATTTTACTCTTTTTCATAAAATGAAATCACTAAACAAGGGGTCATTAGGGTCAAAATGCTAAGACTGCCTACAAACCCCTTTTATAGGAAATTCTAGGTTCTAAGGTATTATAGGGATAAAAAAAATTGAAACCATATTTATACATTATATAACATTTTTTATACCCCATATATTAATTTAAAACCAAAATAAATCAAGTTAATGACTTTTCTCTTCAAAACATCCAATTTGACTTTCTTAACAGGCCTATATAGTCAATAAAGGTCAACTTACTTATGATAAAAGTAAGATGAGAAGATTCAAGGGTGAAAAGTACATTAAGATATGTTAATAAATTTTTTATACTCAAAATTATTTTTATTATTTCACCAATTAAGGCCCTAAACTTTATGAATAATTGTTAAGAAGGTAAGCACCTAAATTGTCAATTTTTTCTTTCAAAGAGCTCGATCAAAGATAATTTTAGTTCAAGTGACCCTCTTTCATTTAATAATTATTTTAATAACATTTATGATATTTTTTAGTCTTATTATAATATATTTGATCCATTATTTAACACAATTTAAGTATAAAAATACAAAAAATGGCACGGGAACTATACTTTTGGGATTATTTGTATGATTTTGACTAGATTTTAACTCCCTAACTATTGGAGGAGTCCTTTAAAATAGAGGTATAATAAAATTTTATAATATTTAATATAGTTTTACTTGGTGATAAGTTAGGATTCAATCAAATTTATCAGACCTAATGAAGAATGCCTTCATTAGTTACACATAGAAGTGAAGTTGTAGCCTCTCCAAATATCATGTTAGCAAGATATGAAGATTCAATTGAAGGTATATAGGATAAATAGAGATGTAATTATACTATACAATTAATTTATATAGTATATATGTTAGTATATAAGTTTATAATCAAGTAACTAGACCTTACATGAGTGATAGGTCTATCCACATTGCCTTCTTGGTTTCAAACAAGTTAAAACATGAGCATGCATGTTTCAATTATGAATACTAGTATGAAAATATGTCTAAGCCTAAGTATCACTCTCATAAAAGTGATATATATTTTTAGTAACCAATAATTTCATATAAAAATGTCAATGAGATTAATTGAACACGTGTTAAAAGATGAGTTTGTAACTCTCCAATAAAGAAGGGCAATTTCAAGAGAGGTTTGATGAGTCATCAAACATAACCAAGAACTCCTATGCCAAATTAATTAATACCATCATCATACCAAGCCAAAAAATATTGAGAGGGATGATAAAAATATTTATTACATCATTTTTAATTTTATAATTGACTTCATGATTAAGATGATAGTCATCATGTGTTCCTTCCTTGTCCTCCCTCTCCTTATCTCTCCTTTATCCTATATAAGTGGATGAGAATGGTTTGTACAAGGATCCTCAAAATGTGTATGGTGAATACATACCAAAATTAATAATTTTTTACAACCTCTAAAATTATTTTAGTCCTACTTATACTTTCTTCATCTTTCACCTAGTGCTTCTGATATAGATTGTTGATGAATGTTAGTGATTCTTGTTTCACTTCCTTACATTTTTCCTCTTCATATATGCCTCTATTTGAGTTAGTAATATTTGTAAAGGTCATATGATATGTTTCAAATGGTTTTGATTATTTTAAGTGTACAAATATCATTATTTTTATTATCTTAGGCCTCTTGATCATTCACATTGGATGTTACATTAGCAATAGCCTTCATATAGAAACACTTATGTCAGAGGAACTATTTTGGAGTTGTGGAATTAGGTCATAACTTTATCAATGCATAGTTAAATGATAAGAAATTGGAGGAACTATTTTTGGTTCATCACCTCTATGTGTTTTTCTATTTTTAAGTCTTCTTTTACCCTTTTTCTATGTAATTGAATTTGCTTAGTAGTAGTTGGGTGAAGAATCAAGGGAGCTATCCCTAGTCTAGAGATTCGCCTCAACAATTAGGCCAACCACAACCTAGAAGTGCCTCCATGTTATAATATAAGAAATAAGGAATAAACAACCTTCTTAGGGGTTAAGTTTAGAGTTATAACCATTCCCATGGAGGATTTAGAAATATTAGGATTTGTTTTAAGAAATAATGGTGTACACATATAACATGTTCTCCCATTAGATGTATGAAGTGATGATGTTCTCAAGGGTAGGTTTATTGGTACAAAATAATTTTTAGTGCCACTAAAGTATTCACTATCACTATGTGAGGATACCCTAGCCTTATCATGTTTACTTACCTAATCTATTGTAACATTCAAAAATGAATCTGTAAAGGTATTGTTGTTATTGAGATGATTGACTAGTATTTCCTTATCTTCCATTTAAAAATAATTATTGTGATTAACATTTTCAATTATTTATAAATTATAAATTAAAAATTAAAAATAAAATTACAACAATCAAAATATAAATAACCCTAGATTAATCTAGTATTTGGAGACTAAAGATCATATTTAACCCTAAATTTTTGGATGGTGGGGTATAGTGTTAATAATATATAAATAGTTCGTGAAAAAGGGTGATAAACTAACCTATAGTAGGATGTATAATTAAAAACTCATATAAATGAATATTCTAGATTTAAAAATTTGAGATATGATAAATATAGAAAGTAATTGATTTGAAATATGTTCAATCAATTGTAATACAAAGGATAAATAATACTTAGCTAGGTTTTGTTGTGTGCAAGTAGATATAAAATAGAAATAGGTGTAAATTATGCAAGAAATATATTCTTAATCAATCATTAGATTCTATAATTATACTTCTATGGCCATGGACAATACCATCAGATATGAACATTACTATTGACAATAGTGTCTAACTATGACACATATGTCCAATATGGAATAGCTACTATATTTAGATTCAACTAACCTTCTTATTTTATGTTTTTTTTCACCTTTATATTGATGTACTCATATCTAGGATATAGGGTGTCATTCTTTTCTAATTGATAAAACCCTATATCTTCACCCTTGTAATGAATTTTCTAAAAATGGGTTAGTAGGATCATGATTTTGAGTTGACCCCAAGGACCCCTCTATTAATGGGCATTATCTAGATATCCAATACTCTAAGGAAGAACTTAGACTTATGTATTTCTCCCATATGTGTGTAAAATGTTTATATAGGGGTGAAATATAATACATGATGATGCCTATAGTGGTATAGCTTATACCTTGACAAATATATATCATGAACTAATATTTAAATGATTAACACTTTTAATATGACTACTACTATACATGTTGTGAAAATATGGATGAATAGGGTAAAATTTATTGGTTGTGTGACTTATTTATTTAGCTTTAGTAGGTTTTTGCTTGGTATTTTCTAGATGAGGAATGAGAAGTCTTAGATTTGTATTAATACCACACATTTTTAAAATATCTCATGGTAGGGTTAATTAAGTAAAATAACCAAACTCATAGGTTTTGAAACATTTCAAATTTGGATGATTTTTGGCATCTAGACACTACCATCAGTGGTAGTGTCCCTCTATGGTTGGTGGTGTCTATAAGGTTAAAAAATAGCTGTGGATCTAAAACTGATAGTGAATGATGTTATCAAGTTATAAGAATTATGTGCAATGCAGGAGACCTAAGTCATTTGAAAGATATGGATCAAACTAAGAGATAATCATTTAAACATAGAGAGAAGGAGAATGTGATCTATTTGAGAGTAAGGAGGTCAATAATTGAAGGGTAGAGCCCTAATTGATATCTTTAAAATGTACAAGATTGAGATGTTATAAATAATCATCTTTAGTTTCTAAAAGATAGAAAAATATAAAAATATTCCAAAGTAGAAAGGATAGGGACATGTGTATATGAAAAGTGTATAAAATAATAATATGAAAGAGATAGTAACTCATAATTTTTCACCTTGATTGTACTAATTTTTTAAGACAAAAATAAGTCAATTATTATATATTATTAAATTTATTCATTTTATATTATTTTAGACACTTAAAAATGATCATTAAGAATCTATTAGTTGTTAAAATTTATGATTTTATAATGTTTCTGTATTTTTTGAGTGTTCTTCAAAATTATATGGTATTGACTTGTTTTCAACTTATGATTGTATTCATACCTTCTTCTAGTCCACTCTACTTGTCCCTCTATCTTATATTGATTTTCCATACCATGGTATTTGTTTAAAAATAATAATTAATTTTCTTGTGCCCATAAATAATGTTAATTTTGTTATTTTTTAGTTGGTGTGTCCCCTGCTATCTATTATGCACATGACCCTTTATTTTATTTTCTTTTTCTTTTTCAACTATTTGATGTCATTTTTGGTAATAATATGACCGTTAGTTGAAATCAATTTGTATATAAATTCACATGAAATGTAATTCATTTATCAATAGTAATATTGAGAATTTCATAAAGAGTTCATTTAACATTAATAAACATTTTAGAGAGATCAAGGAATCATTAGAGGATTTAACAATGTTTCATACAAGTTCATGATAGAAAAATATTTGAGGGTGGAAACACACCACACAAAACTAAGATTTTGCATGGTATCATAATTAATATGATTAGGAAAATTTTATTTTTTAATATTATTATTCTATTGGGGATTAATACATAGATGATGCTTTAAAAACTAACCCACCTTCAACACAAGGCCCAAAACACTTATTTTTTTCCATAATTTTATGATATTTTTTTCAATCTAGGTCAAGTAGAATTATTATTTTCATGGGATTAGAGTCATAATGTGTGGAAGGCCTAAGAAATGCTATTAAATATCAAGACCAAGTGATCACAATAATAAAATCAGTTTGACCTATATGTGACATCATATGAGATAATGCTCTATACATTATTAAGATAATAATTAGTTTTTTGGACATCTAACTTTATTCATTTTCAAATTTATGGAGGAAATAATTATCACTTCTAGGCATGCATTTTCCATTTTTTTACCTATTTCATATCACTATATCTTGCATTATTTAAGATATAAATTTTAACATTGTACATCCACCACTTACTACTTTTATAATTAACTAATTAGGATTATATTTTTATTTTCAAATTTCATTTATTCTACTTAAAAGTGATTGGTTATTTTTGCTTAAATATAGTTATAATATGTTTATCCATATGATATTTTAATGAACCCAATCTCTCTTACCCCCATATTAGGATTTGATCATGCTCAATCTTAGGTTAAATTTTAATATCTGTGTGTGCACATCTATGGAGCTTAATTCCATTATATGCTCTTAGATCTAATATCCCTAGCTTCCTTTTGATTTATTACAAGCCCTAGGTTATTATTTCCAAATTTTCCAAAAAGGTGTGTTTGTATGATGTGTATGCTCCATATTTGAGCTCAATATATGTAACCAAAATTGATTAAATGTAAATATAAAAAGAGGAAGAGTGTTAAGATTAATTGAGAACCTATTGAATTTATTAAAATTCCTTTAGTTAATTTTATATTTAGAAAGAATGTGGAATATGAAAAATACACCTAGTGATGTTCCAAAAAATGTACTATATTTTGAAAGTTATGTGAATGATGTATATTTAGGTGATATTATTTTTAAATGATCAATAATTTATAATTTGCATGTATGTGAATTATATAATAAAACTTAAGAAAAGGGGAACACTGACTCAGATGAGGAAGAAGGGAGTTGTCGTCATAATAAGTAAAAGGAAGAAGAGATTTGAAGTGATACTTTTAGGCTATCTCATCGACAAAATATAAAATCTAAGGAGGTAATCTATCCAAAAACTTATAAAATTTAGGATAAATGGGAAAATAATTATATACAAGCTTCATAATAGCTAAAAACTCAAATAGTGGGATATGAAGAGGAATAATTTAAATAGAGTGGTTATGATCAATATCCTAACTTGGAAGAAGGATAAATATGCTTTGAATGCTATTATTATATTATTTTTTCCTTGTATATTAATCCATATAGTGAAATATATTATAGAAAAAAAAATCTAAAAAAATCCTCCTAGCCAAAGCCAACCTTTTGATTTGGTTCTAGTTTTTGACCCCTTATCAAAAATAGAAGAGATGGTTCCATGATATCTAGATCAATTCCTAATGAAAAATATGGATTCTATTTTTTAATTCACTAAAAAATGACCACACATGTGTAATACTAATTATGAGAGAAAATAAATTTATTGATTTAGAAGTAGAAGTAAAGAGAGGAAGGTCAAATCTCAAGGAATTCAAAAATAAAAAAACAACTAAGGATGTAGGTAAAGGGAATCATAGTAATTTATAGCTAACTAGATCCATATTTATATTTATAAATTATAAGGTAAGGTTACATAATATATCATAAGATAGCTTAATGACCCTTGTTTTCTTATAACTATAAGGAATATGAAAAAGGAGTTTAGTACTTTGTTTACTATAAGGTTATTTTATTTTTTGTTGCTCAGTTTGGATTATGTTATCCCTATTTGTTTTTATATCCTATAAATCAAAATATAATGATATATAAATTGAGTGATATTTTATAGGGTTGGGGACCATTTAAAAAATCCACATTTACCAATGACCAGAAAAAAGTATATAATAATTTTTTTTTTGCTAAGATGAAAAATAATGAAATTTTTCCTTCTCATATAGTAATTTATAAAATATCTTATAAAATTAATAATGCCCAAATTTATTCTTATATTTTTTATTTCACTTATCTTAATGATCACAACACTAATACTTCTATATATATTCCTATTTCTCAACATGCATATCTATTTATTCTAAAGTTATTCCAATTCTTATTAAACTCGACAATGACAAAAGTATTGATAGATGAATATAGGGATTCAATTTAAAATAAATGTTTATCACAACGAAGAGGCTAGTCCTAACTATCCCTCATTTAAATTCACAAACCAACCCAAAAAATGGACCACGACCTTGATTTTAGACCTTCAAAATAAGGTAGTAAGTTTATGAAATGAAACAGATTAATAGTTAAACATATTAAAATTATTTTTCAATGAACACAAAAATCACAAGGTCAAAATTGATGATCTCCATCATAAAATTTGTGTAAAGGAACTTACACTAATGGAAAACATGCATTTTGAAAAATATCAATGAAATAACATGAAAGAGTTTTTTCATCTAAAAGATCTTACCAACCTCAAATATAGAACTAAAAAATTATAAGTTGAATTCGGTTTTATAAATGAAAATATTATTAAGGATACAAAAAAAAGTAGATCCAACTATAAATAATTGTGTTAAAAACATCCAAATGTTTCAATAAGGTTTAAAAAAATGAAACTAATTTCATCTCAAATAGACCCAAAAAAATAACATTAAACCAAAAGAAGAATGAAGTTTAAGTTGAAGAGGATCCTAGGAATGAATATACAGAAAGCCACCTACATATACAAAATGAGGAATGTGAAGCTTTAATTGCCTTAAATGGTCTATCATTACTATAAAATAAATATTTATAGTAAAATGTATCCCTCATAATTTTTTTTCTAATTTGATATCAATTATAAGCATTGTGTCTATTTTTTTAAAATCAAAGCTACTTATGTTTTTGGTCCCTTATTTTTTTTATTCATTACCTTTTATTTTAGTTATTTGTTTTAAAAGGATTTGGTCCATTTCAAAAACTAATTTTTAACTCTTAATCTAAAAATATATGTTTTTTCCCAAGTTAGTCCAACTCCTAAACATGCTTCTATTATATCTCATGTTTATCAAAATCCTTCAATTAATAATGTTCATCATATCATTTAACAAATTATTCCTCATAAAAATTTAACATTTTATAATTATAGATGGGGAGTCATTCAAGATGAGATATTACTCTAGGGGGATTTTTTTTTTCAAAAATAATAGTGGAGGGAGTCTATTTGGTGTGAACTGGGTGACTGGGGAGGAAGAAGAAGAGGAGACAAACTTGGTGTAATGCCCAAAATTTTCACCAAAATAAAAACCAAAAATTTTAGTAATTTTTTTTGTTTCTTTGAAATATTTCCCATAAACCTAGATTATTTTCTCTGTTATCATTATTCTACATAAATATTTATATTAATATTATCCTCTTATTCCTTAATCTTATCTTTTGGGATACTTATTTATGATGTGGCTTCTTCCATTCAACATGATATATTTAATACTACTACTAAATATTTATTTAGTACTATGTATTATTATTACCACTTATAAAACCTTTTATTATTACCTTTAATTTGTTAAATATATTTTAATCATTCTTACTCTACTTTGAGATACAATTATAAATATTTTCTCATCATGTTGTATACATAACTGTGTTGAAATCACTTTTTTCATTTTTTTCTTATAATTTTACTAACCTCTATAGTTAAATTAGTTTTACCCTTATTAGAAAAATAATTTATAAAATTATACTTGGTATATCTTAGAGTAACTAAACTTCTATCAAGTATAGATAAATTCATTCAATACATATGTTTACTTCATATTACATTCACTTTTAATACGTTTATTTATGTCTATGACAATATAAAAGCATATTTAAATGTTACTCATTATTTAAAACATAGCACATTGTAAATAACTTATTCATTTATAACATTTATATTATATTAATTATATTTAATTCTTGCCTAATATTATCCTAAGAAGAGTCCTTATCATTATATTTATGAACTATTCTTTATTATGGTATGTAGTCAAATGTATTCTATATTTAATTTTTTAAAATTCAATGAATTTAGATAACATATATCATATATATTTTTTTGTTTCCCTAAGTAACTTATTTGCTCGAGCACATCATAACTCATCTTTAGTCAATTTTTTTTTTTTTATATATTTTTGCCTCTAGGATTTACCAAACTTTATCTTTTAGTTACTTGTCAAATATACCATCATTGCTATGGAGATTATAAGACTTAAGCCTAAATTACTTCTTATAAAAGAATTTAATTCTTACCTATTTAATTTATTGAAACATAGAGAGTAATAAAGCACTTTTATCTTCAATTTAGATTTTGGGTGGTGGAAATCAACTTCTTACTTAATAATCATTTAATTCTCATTTTAAAAAAAAAGTAAATTAATCACTTATTGTTAAATAGTTTACAAGGAGTTAAATTATCCTTCTATGATTAACCTATTAGTGGCACTCCAAAAACTAAACATAAATGTTGAGATAATAAATGTAAACACACTCTCTAACAACTTCATATATCCTTCCATTAAACCTAAGACTCTTTGATTTTTTTAATAACTATTCATAAACATAACATAATTTGTAAGTGATTACATTATGAAATTTTTTTAAAATTTTCACATAATTTTTTCAAGTGTAGATGAAGTTAACTTTAATAGTTACTAGAGTAATATTTACCATAAGTATTTTAACAGATTTATATAATTTAATAAATTATTGTTATTATCAAATTCCTTCTTGTTCAAATTAAGATATTTAAAATACAAAAATATTAATGTGAATTCATTTATAATCAATAAAAAATCATGTAAAAGCTACCACTGTAAGGATTAAATACTTACAAATACAAACAAGACTTACAACTATATTCACTTTGACTTATTAAAAAAAATTGTTACAAAACCTTGGATAGGATACTAGTACAATCAAACAACTCAATTTTACTCTATAATCATATCTAATATAAGTATTAAATTATCTTACTAACTACAACACTAAAATTTCTCCACCTGCATTATGACATGGTCAACAAAGGGGGTCAGCTAAAAAGCTGAGTAAGGAATTTGTACTCCCTAAACCTTTTGTGTTTCTAAATTAATAATAATCTTAATACTATATTTAGTGACTATAGATAATATACATATGATTAATCAATAATAACTTATTATTACACATTTATTAATTATAATTATTGTTAAACAAGTAACAAAAACTTATCACTGTAAATAATTACACAAATTCATCAAATCAATAAATCAAACTAGGGATCCTATCCATTGTATAATTGGTTACCCTCTACGCTTTCATCAACTATGACATCAATAAGAATACTACTGAGATTGTTTGCAATACTTCATGGTTTGTAAATTATAATGTCAAATTATTTATAAATTTACTAGTGTGAGATCTAGTTTTAACTTCATTATAAAAGTTCTCTCAATTGAATTAAACCATCACAAATTTAATAAGATATTATTATTGAACTTATGTACTTGTATAGTTAACAATAAAAATAAAAATTTTAAATTTTTTTACTAATTAAAATTCATTCCGAATGTTAACATAAGAAGGACCATACTCAAATATTTTACACTAAAATAGATAAGTGTTTCAATTCCATAATGTACTCTCATATCGATCAGATATATAATATTATAGGTTTACAAAATTGCTTCTGTATCAAATTTTCATTCCACATAAAAAAATTACATTTATATATTTTTTCAAATCTAATACCCTTATGGTGTTAAATAAGTTGAATTGACAATAGACCTATAGTTTAGGCTCTTCCAATATTCATAAAATAGAAAAATATGAACATATATTATATGTGCAATCATCCATTTAATATTTATATAAAATTACCCAAAAATGTATAAAAATTATTTTATTTATCTATATACGTGTATATAAATAATTTGATTTTAGACTCATGATTAATAACACCCAAGTTATTAACGAGGAATAATATAAAATATTATTTTATTCATACATATATTTATATATATAGAAATTAAATATTTTATCTATAATTTATTTTAAATTTTAATTAAAATATAAACACAAATTTATATAATACCCAATTTAATAACATATGAATGTTTAATATAATATATTTCTTTTATTTATAAATATCACTTAATTCAATATTATTATAATGTAATATCATTTCACTTCTTTTAAATATATTTTATTTTTTAGAATAAAAGGATATAATTAAATATGTGACAACAACAAAATAAATTCAAATATAAATTAACTCACAATATGTCTCATTTTCTTGTCCATAGTTAAATATGGTATTTATTCATCCCTTTCTAAATTAATTCTCAACTTAGATTTCTAAATATAAAAATTATGATGTTAAATTCTCAATAAATTTTTGTCATACATATACCATTACATAATATTTATATCTAAAAATTAATAATTATAATATAAAATACTGATCTAAAATTACAAAATATAACAAAAATAATTTGAATTGTCATACAAAATTATATAAAAAATATATAAATAATAATATAAAATTTAATATAAACTATATATTATAAATTTTAAATTAACATTTAAGAAAAAAATGAACCATTTACATTGATCTTTTAAATGATGCATTATAAAATAAAGAATTATATTAAAAAAATAAAATTTCATTTAACTTTTTTTTTAAACATATATAAAAAGTTTTTGAAACCTTATCTTAGGGTTCGACTAGCAGCCCATGACCATCGGCCTACCATTCAAAAGGGGGTTTGGGGCATGGGACAACACAATTGTGCCCTCACCCCATCCCCCACAATAACATAAAATAAAGCACCATTATATTATTATTATCATTTTTAAAAATATATATAATTTGATAGCAAAACAATAGTTTATATATATATATATATATATATATATATATATATATATATATATATATATATACAATTGTGCCCTCGCCCCATCCCCCACAATAATATAAAATAAAGCAACATTATATTATTATTATTTTTTAAAAAATATATAATTTGATAGCAAAACAACAGTTTATATATATATATATATATAAATATATATAAATATAAAGAAATATGTGTTATATTTATTTTAAAAATAAAAGAGATAGAAAACCTAATTTTTAAGAATATAAGGTTTATATTTTTGTCTATTTATTATTTGTTTTTTTTTCAAACAAAAGTATTTCAAGATACTTTTCTTATTTTTATTTGCTTTCCATTTAAAAAAATGATAGAGTTTGTGAAAAGAAAAAATCCTTTATCTGATCTATTGAAGTTCCATTTCATTCTCCATTTTTCTTTCTTTCAGTTTTTTCTCCTCTGCCTTGACCACACCTAAAAAAAAAAATAGTTTTTTTTTTCTTTTTTGATTGACTTTAAATGGAGAATTATATTATTTTATTATTTTCATTTAAGGTTAGGGTTAAGGCTTCACTTTTATTTTATTTTATTTTCTTTTAATTACTATTAGTTTTATTATTCACAATGGGTTGGTCATTATTTTTACATTTATTTAACTAAATTAATTAATATTTTCAGAACACTAGAGAACTAGATAAAATAAGTTTATTATAAAACTACAAGTATTATTTTAAATTTTACTAATATAAAGATACATATAAATTCAGAAATAGTAATATTTAAAACTAATTATTTATTTGTTTTGAATTATGAATCAGTAGACACATCCATTTATTTAGCCTACATAACCATTTCATGTCATTTTAATATCTATTTATATCAGTATATAGTTATTTATAAATTTATTCACATTTAATAATAAATGTTATTTAAGCTCGAACACCAACGCAACAAAATTATAATTCCTATTTTAAAACTAAATGTTTTGTCAAATACTAAGAATAATAAAGTTGACTAATTGAGATAAATCATATGCTTATTTAATATTATGAATAATAAATTTGTTTATCTTTAAAATACTAATTTAATGACATTTTATATAATTATATACAAACATATTTATGTTTATTAATAGATGTTACCTAGGTTTAGATACAAATGAAATAAAGTTATTATTTTTGTCTTAAATAAGGTTTAATTGTCAAAGTACCTAGAAGATATAAGTAGACTACTTAAGACAATCTGACCCTATGACGAGTTCAAACTAGCTATTAGAATAAATAAATAACCAATTCTAACAGGGTAAATTTTTTAAAAAGAACACATTGACAACGATACCTCTAGAAATCAAAACAATTAATACTTTAAAAAAATATGAATGTTACATGAGTTGACACACCAAGCCCAAGGTAGTCTAAAAAGAAAATTAATACACCTAATACTAAGCTAACATAACAAGATGACTAAAACAATACTAACCACTCACTTTAATATATCTTGCTCACATGTTAAGCTTAGTGACACAATTGACACATCAATCATCCACATGATGACACATCATCGTGAGCACTCTAGTGAATTTGAGAGAGGTGTTACATTCATCTTCCCTTGAAAAAGACATCATCCTCAATGCTTCTAAAATAAACTCATGTAGTATAATTTATCACATTCTTGAATAGTAATAATATGTTACTAAATAAATTCTTACAATATTAAAAAACTCAAATACTTAATCTTCAAATATTTATAGAGGTGATAACACCCAAACCCTGCTATCAATACCCTAATATGCTACAACATAAGTTCTTGTTCTAAATAACCCTTATAAAATCCCATGGTACAATATGAACAAGAAAGAACCAACATAATCATTATAATTATTGTATAGTGTCATATATGAAATAAATATAATCATTGTGATCACTATAATTACTTGAATGCTAGACCATGCTAAACCAAACTCTCCCACTGAGTAATATTATCAAATTATGTTATATTAATCAATATCATAAGGTGTCAACTAAAACATAATTAACCTCTGAAATGAATAAGTGAGAACAAATTTTATCCCAAGATAAGTCATGTTATTTTCATCTATCACTAACCAACTAAAGCACATAATCATGAAAGCTCAAGTATCCATCCAATGTCTAAATCATACTAAGAGAAGATAATAAACATCAATCATGGTAAAGATACACTACTAGGATAGGTATCCAACCATGGCAATGTCATCTAAAACTAATTGAATAATATTGAACCATATTGCACCATGCTGAAATAAACAATAAAGGTATATGTCAAAATACCAAGTAATCATTACATGTCAAATCATTTATTTAGGCCTCCCATCATCAATATAGAATTATACCATTTCTAAAATTCTTGAGAAACACTATTCTCTATCATAAAAACTCCTTAAGCCTCTCAAAAGGAGTCATAATCCATGTAAGGACCCCCCCCCCCCCCCCGCCACACACACACACATATATATCCACCACATCTGGTAGGGTGGGAAGGGTGGTATCACAAACCTACATGACTAGTTCTCATCACGATCTACTAGTAATATTCTAAGTTACGTCTTTTTCCCCATAGTATTCTATAGGAATACTAGTTATGCACATACAAATACATATGAAACCAGCACTAACAATCACCAAAATAAATATATAAGATAATTTAATGTATCATGTAAGGGAAAAACCATTAAAAGTGAGACTAAGTAGTCTTAAAAAAAGGATAAATACAAAAATATAAAATAAGTTTGAAAAATAATATCCATGATTGATCATTTAAAAAAATTCAAAGATAATAAAATAAAATGTTGGTTTTTAATCAACTTAAAAATAAAATTCAATCAAATTTAAATAATTTTGATAAAACATAAACAAAAATAGATCACATCAAGAACACTATGTGACTTTTATAAATCACTAAAAGTCATCCAAGGGGAGATAGAATAAAAATCATCTCAATTATCTCTTAGAGGTAAGAGGCATCTTGATTACCTCCTAGAGGCTCAAGGCATCTCAATTACCTTCAAGAGGTATGAGGCATCTCAATTACCTCCTAGAGGTATGAGGAACATTTTCTATTACCTCTTAGAGGTAAGAAACATACCCATAAATTATCTCCTAAGATAATAAAATAACTGTACATCATCATATGTAATAGTGTCACCATACAAATAACTAAAAAAATCTTGTACATAATACTTTATTGTGATAAAAGTATCAAAAGTAATCATATTATCTCACATCTTTGACTGTCATGTAACTAAAATGTTGTTAAATAACATTAATTATAGAGAGTAACCATGTCAAATATATCAAAAAATAAATTGCATTAGTCCAACCGATGTCACAACATCATTCTAGATGACATTTTTAACATATATCTATAACTTTAGTTAAAATCTCATGAAAAATATTTGAGTCTCTGCATATGGTAATATAATGTCCCAAGATAACATGCAAAAAATTTATCAATTTTCATTACTAATCAGCACTGAAGAAACTGAATAACATCCATATCATAACAAAGTGCTATTGTAGATGAAGTATCCAATACCATTTAACCACAACTGACTATCATGATAACCAATTGATACAAATGAATGAGAATAACAATTATGAAATCTTGCATATAGTATCCTAGTACCACATAAATATCAATGCAGACATGTTATCTTGTATCTCTAAATGTAACTGCTTCCAAATAACATATCTCAAAGGAAATATCATTATTAAACATAGGTAACTAAAGTTCTATCGAGTGAAAATTGTATCCATATTTGAGTTTTGATCACTAAAATTGCTATCTATTGTAAACACTAAAAGTATCCAAATGGCTTAAGCAATCGTTACTAAGATGAAATAGGAAATCAAAAACACTATTCATCAATCCATACCTCAAAATACCAAGCTTTAGTAATTGAAAACTAGGGTGTGATAAGATGAAGAAAATAAGTTTTTATAGGTCTAGATGCATGCATAAAATATGGTATCACATGCTACTATATTTTTTCATGTGTTATCATATCAAAAAATATTAAGAGTATGCAATGGTCAATTTAAAAGATAAGGGTCATCATTCATTGAAGTTAGAAACCACAACTAATGCTAACTATATGTTGTAGATAATTAACATATATACTAAAAAATCAAAGTGTACTCATATCACAATCTTGTTGAACAAAGAGGAGGATCAACCATTTAGGGTTACTATTATCTAAAGTTTTAAAAGAAATTTATTGTAATGTTAGTAACACTCACAGGCCATCTATCACTATTAAACTGTTATACTATTCTCAAACAAGTATTCTTTCATCTATAAAAATATGTAATAGTCATATCATTACCACTTTTATTTTAACACTATAAGGTTATTTACGATTTCAAAACTGGTTAAGTTATATAAAGCCAGCTTGAATCTAAGAAAGAATAATTTTAGCACATTTATTATAACTTTAAGACTCTTTTAGGTAATACACATATAATAAATTTTTTTTAAAATATCATTATTTTACTCCTACATACAATCAATCACTATACTTAGTAAAGGTATATGACATTTCTTCACAATTAAATAACATTATTGTAATCAAACGACTAGGGTAATACCTTAGTTTTATACCTAAAATCAGTAACATATCAAATTATTATTCAATAATTATACTTAAAATTAAGTCAATGAAAGGTAAATGTAACAACTCTAATCTTAACAATCAATAGAATTAATAAGTCTAAGCTAGAATACATACACTTAATTCTTAACCAAAGGTAAATAATGTGTTGGATGTTGAAAACTAAAGCAAGATACCCCAAGGTAGGTTTTACATTCATACTTATATTCAAATCATAGTATAAACAAACATAATTTTTTATATGAATGTATTCAAATCCAAGCAAGGGTTTATAGAAACTAAATCCTGTAGACCACCTCTATAATGGTGTTAGTCAAAATTACTAGAATACTAAAGAAGTTTATTAAGATAAAATACCCTTTAAGTACTTATATAGGTAATACACAATTTTTATATATCATTAAAACTTAATCATATATAAATAAATATATATATAATGTAATAAATACTATACAAAGCACTGACATGAAGTATAAACTTGCCAATGAAACCGTCAATTCAAGTAAACTTCACCTCAAACACAAATAACATGGGCACAAGGCTCAATTTTTTATCTCCACTCATTGAAAGTATAATCAAGTAGAGAAATCTTGTAATAATAAGATTCAAAAATTGACCACAAACACCACATACAATCCCTAGGATTCCCAGTGTGGAACTCAAGCTCTGCTACCAAAATGTAATGCCCAAAATTTTCACCTAAATAAAAACCCAAAATTTTAGTAACTTTTTTTGTTTCTTTTAAATATTTTTCATAAACTAAGATTATTTTTTCTATTATAATTATTCTACGTAAATATTTATATTAATCTCATTCTATTATTCTTTAATCTTATATTTTGAGATACCTATTTATTATGTGGCTTCTTCCATTCAACATGATATATTTAATACTAATGTTAAATATCTATTTAATACTATATATTATTATTACCACTTAGAAAACCTTTTATTATTACCTTTAATTTATTAAATATATTTTAATTTATTACTTTGAAATACAATTACAAATGTTTTCTCATCATGTTGTATTCACAACTATGTTTAAATCACTCTTTTTATTTTCCTCTTATAATTTTACTAACCTCTATAGTTAAATTAGTTGCACCCTTTTTGAAAATATAATTTACAAAATTATCTTTGATATATCTTATATTACTTAAACTTCTTTCAAGTATAGATAAATTCATTTAATATGCATGTTTATTTCGTATTACATTCACTTTTAATATCTTCATTTATGTCTATAAAAATTTAAAAATATATTTAAATATTACTCATTATTAAAAACATAGCACATTGTAAATAACTTATTCAATTATAACATTTATATTATATTAATTATATTTAATTCTTTCCTAATGTTACCCCAAGAAGAGTTTTTGTCTTTATCTTTATGAATTATTCTTTATTATATTATGGAGTCAAACATACTTTACATTTTATTTGTTATAATTCAATGATTATAGATAACATATATCATATATACACTTTTATTTCACTTAGTAACTCATTTACTTAAGTACATCATAACTCATCTTTAATTAATTATTATTTTTTGATATTTTTATCTATGAGATTTATCAAATTTTACCCTTTAGTCACTTTTCAAAGATACATTCATTGGTATGAAGATTATAACGGTTAAATCTACATTGCTTCTTATAAAAGAATTTAATTTTTATCTATTTAGTGTATTGAATCATAAAAGAGTAATAAAACAATTTCTTCATTTTGAATTTTGGGTGGTGGAAATCAACTTCATGCCTAATGATCATTTAATTCTCAAATTAAGAAAAAAATATATTAGTCACTTATTGTTAAATGGTTCACAAGGAGTTAAATTAACCTTCTA